>SNQJ01S0047728.1:53337-67216 GCA_010110895.2 Picea sitchensis
TCATCATGTATCAATGACAACTCATTGATCCATCTTCATCTATGCATTCTCATCAAGGACAATACATATTATATTACATCAATCATCAATCAATCAATCCTTTGACATCAATCAATCACTTGACATCTATCAATCAAACCATTGGCATCAATGACAACATGATCCAACAGACTCCATGAGTGGGAAACATGTGGGAACTGCGTCTAGACTGATTAAGAGAAGTGGCAAATCAGAGATTTGACCACTGGCATCCCCTAAAAATCAAGCATTAATAAAGCTGCGAAAATCCCCAAAGGAGGGAAAAAGACTGGGAAAAAATGATAAATAGCATATGTGAGAAGGCAGGACGCTACCAAGTATGCTGGGGAAAGATTTGTGAATCTCTCTTGCTGTTATGAACACTACGGATTGAGTGTGAGGCAAGAGGAGCCTGCTGAAACAGAATTGCCTTACTGTTATGAGCATTGTTGAGTAAGTGTGAGGCAAGTGGATAACTATTGGAATTGAAGGACATTGCTGAGGAGGAGTTTTCCAAGTTTTCCCTCATGGATTCATGGTCAGTCTAGGGGGTGAATCGGGCAAGTAGATTTGTCTACCCTGTTCTATGGTTGGGAGGAACGTCATTGTTCCCTTTGTCTTCCCATGGATTGGATTCAAATATGTTAATTTCCCCCTCTCTATTATGAATGGCTATGTATTTTGATGTTATGTATCTATTGAATCTGAACTAGAATAAGTTACATTCTCTGTCTGTATGACTTCATTTTTTTTTCATCTGGTGTATTGTACCTGATTAAATCGGATCGGTAACGATTTCTTCCCACTTTTTGTTTGAATTTTTTATTCGATGTTATGTATCTAACAATATGCTCTAACAATATGCAAACAAAATACTAGATGTGTATAGAATGACAAAATTCGAGAGTTAAAGAATTTTGGAAACCCCTTTTTGTTCTTTTTTTTTTGGATGCTAAAACGATCTTGAGAATCGACGCCTTTCAGAGGATTTTTTTTTCCTTGTTTCTTTTCATTTGAGAAGGGGCTACCCCTTTCCTTAGTCAAGGTCTATGACGAATTTAGAGATTTCCCTTACAAAAAACTTTTATCCTTATGCACCCTTCTGTGCGTGTAAAATTCTTAAGTCTTTATGCTTTCGGAATTCTGTGAGGTAAACAGATATTGAATCCTTTGTTAATTTCGACATTCGAAACTTGTTGGTTACATTTTTGTGAAGTTCCATTGTTTTTCCAAACCCTGAAACCCCGAATATCGATATCCCGAAGTGTTGGTCCCACACCCTTTCACCTTTCGGAATTCAGGAATTGTTGTGTGCTTTTGTTTAGCATTTGAAACCCCGAATCCTGAAATCTTGAAGTGTTGGTCCCACACCCTTTCAGAATTCGGAAATTGTTGTGTGTTATTGTTTGGCATTTGAAACCCCGAAACCCCGAATCCCAAAATCCCAAAGTGTTGGTCCCACACCCTTTCACCTTTCATAATTTGGGAATGGTTGTGTGTTGTTGTTTGGCATTTGAAAACCCTGAAATCCCAAAAT
The DNA here is from genome assembly GCA_010110895.2 of Picea sitchensis. Lineage (NCBI taxonomy): Eukaryota > Viridiplantae > Streptophyta > Pinopsida > Pinales > Pinaceae > Picea > Picea sitchensis. The sequence continues at coordinate 54,893 of SNQJ01S0047728.1, forward strand.
GTTAGTTCCACGTTCCTTTATTTTTCGCAATTTCGGAAATTGTTTGTGGTTGATGTTTTGGCTCTTGAAGTCACGGAATTTCGAACCCTGAAATGTTAGTTCTACATTCATTTCTTTTTCGCAATTTCGGAAATTGTTTGTGGTTGATGTTTTGGTTCTTGAAGTCGCAGAATTCCAAACCTTGAAAGCCCAAAATTTTAGTTCCACGTTCTTTTCTTTTCACAATTTCAGGAATTGTTGTGGTTGATGTTTTAGCTTTTGAAGTCATGGGATTTCGAACCCCAAAATCCCAAAATGTTAGTTCCACGTTCTTTTCTTGTCACAATTTCGAGAATTGTTTGTGGATGATGTTTTGGCTTTTGAAGTCGCGAGATTCCGAACCCCGAAATTCTGAAATGTTAGTTCCACATTCTTTTCTTTTCGCAATTTCGGGAATTGTTTGTGGTTGATGTTTTTGGATTTTGAAATCGTGGGATTTCGAACCCCGAAATCCTAAAATGTTAGTTCCACGTTCTTTTATTTTCTCAATTTTGGGATTTGTTTGTGTTTGATGTTTTGCTTTTGAAGTCGTGGGATTCGAAACCCCGAAATCCCAAAATGCTGGGCATTTTTCACATTTTTGAAAATTTGTTTATGTTGATATTTGGACTCTAGAACTCGTGAAGTTTCGTACCCCGAAATCCCGAAATACGAGTCTCATCTTTTTGTTCTTTCACATTTCAGAAGTTTGTTCATGTTGATGTTGGACACCGAAACTCATGAAGTTTCAAACCTCAAAATCCTGAAATGTGGGACCCACCTTTCCTCTTTCGCAGTTTTGTAGGTTTGTATCTGTTAATGTTCGGCTTCTGTACTTGCGAAATCCTGAACTCCGAAATCCCGAAATGTTGGACACTTTTCGCAATCTTGGGAATTTTTGTGTGTTAATGTTGGTTGTTGTACTCGTGAAATACCGAACTCTGAAATCCCAACATGCTGGTCACTTTTCGCGATTTCGGAAGTTGTTGTGTGTTAATATTTGGACTGGTAGGAAAACATTGGAGAATCTTCCTCCCAATTAGAGGTAGGGAAGTAACAGACCTGTTTACAAGTCGCTTGTATAGTTAAGTATGTGTTGGTGTTATAGGCATCATCAAATAAGAAAATATTGGTAATTTTTACAAGACTTTAAATAACATTGAAGGGAGGAGTATACACTTATTGTATCATCGGGTAGGAAGTTTTAAGTTGCATAGTAAAGAAAATCAATGACACTAAGGTCTCTAACAAACTTTCAGACTCAAGCTTTATAACATAAGACTTTATTGCTTGAATATCGAAGCTACGCAAGGATAATTGTACAAACAATTTTTTTTTTTGTGACAGTTTTTTTGAGGTACATTACACTAAGTCTGTATAATTGTTTATAACAACACTAAAAATATTGTGATACCATGTGTACTAAATTTCTCTTTCCTAGCATTACAGATCCATAGTCTGGAATTTACCCTTCCATATTTTATTTAAGTCATACTAGTCTTTGCAAGGGGTTGAATGTCTACACCTTATAACAATTATGTAATCGACATAGGCCCGAAACTTAGGATTTCAGCCTCTTTCTAACACATATTACCATATGTGCACGCAGGCCTAAATTCCAGTACACCATATCAACTTAAATAAATGTAACAAAGGGAAGTCGAAAGGTTTTCTTTATCCTTGGACTTAGAGGTTTGGCTTATTAAGTCACAACGAAATCCTGTTAAAACTTACTAGTTACAAGCGAGCCCTAAAATGGCAGTTGATTGAATCCTTACGAGACTTAACTAAACACAACCTTGGCGCCAACTGGACTAGTAGTGATAGGTTTCTTCTTTCTTTTTGGAGGATTCCCATACTTGTTCTTGAAATTACATTAATTATGACGGTATGTGATGATAGTCGGAATTAAGTTCTTTGTACAGCCATTAAAAGGGGTGGGTGAGGAATGAGAACCACCCTGTTCCCTACTCCAATACATTCACGCCCCATCACTGTTATCACATGGTATCAAATTCTTGATGTACCCTGCATTCAATATGCGTTGGGAAGTGTGTCTTAAGGTAGCAACCGATATTCATTGTCATTTGGGCAAGTCTATTCTGAATTGAGCTCTGTGTGTTCCCTTGTTTTCTTAGCTTACTCTGCGTGGGGTACGGTGTCTTGGAGCACCTTCTAGATTATTCCTGCATTCGGTAAGTGTCTTTCTTGTGGTATAACTTTTACTACAAGTTCCCATTTTATCTTTTCGGATTACTTCTCCTGCATTCCCTCCCAATGCATTTCATGCAAGTAGGGTCCTTCTCGTAAGCCCTTTTTCCCTCCTCCTACATTTGTCATTTTCCATGCGTTGGAAACTTTCCTCTGTGTTATCTCCTATTATATTTCATTGGAAAAGTAGTCGAAATTTCGTTTGGCCAGGCCTTGTATACATCTGTATGTTATACTTGTTCCACAACACTGAAATATTTCTGGAATTTACTTCTATTCTGGTTGAGTAATAATGAAATGGGTTTTCACTTCGTTTCTCTTTTTTTTTCTCTCTGTTCTTCTGATATTTCTCAATGAAACCTTAATCCTAGGGTCTTCCTGTTGGAGAGTTTCTCGTAAAAGTAATAGCCAGCCTAACCTTTCAGCAAATCTTAAACCCTAAAGATAACTAAAGGTGGTTAGATTTACCTCTTCATACCCTCTTACTCATATTCTGGACGCAATAAGAGTGCATGTGCGCTTGGAGTTTTCGACATTGGGTTGTCTCTGTATTTTCCTTAAAAACTTAATCATAGAATGCTAGACAGATGATTGGTATGGTTTTATTGGCCATTTGATTTTTGAAAAGGACAATGAATTTGTGCTTATCGTGCGATTTGGATAAATATTCCGACATTTGTTTATTTATTCTTTGTTCCGTTCTTTCCTTGGTTATTCAAAGATATTTTTATTTCTAATGATGGTCCCTTTGTTTTGCGAGGGTACCCATCAGAGAGATTTGGACTCCTCCTCCCTCTCTGTTTGGACAAAACGTAGTTTTTCGCAAAAGGGGAATGTGACATCCCCAAAAATAAAGTATTTTTGAAATTTAAATTTGTTGGAAAATTATTATGTTTTTAGTAAATTCAAATTTGGAAAAATTTTGTCATTTATGGAAATTTCGAATTTCGAATTTAATAATTGTAATTAATTATTATGACTGTTGGGCAAAGAAATGATTTGACCCAACTAACTATTTGACTATGACACTTGTATAAAAAATAATATTTTATATTGATTGTAGGAGGACAAATGGAACAGCCATGTTAAAATCAGCTGACCATGACTCCATGAGTGGGGAACATGTTGGAACTACCTCTGGACTAATTGTTACAAGTGGAAAATCAAATATTTGGCCATGAGAAGCCCCTGAAAATCAGGGATTTAGAAAGTTGTGAAAATTCCCAAGAGAGGGAAAAGACCTAGGCAAAGATATGGTCGGGATAAATAGCATATGTGAGGCGGCGGGACGTTGCCAAGTATGCTGGGGAAATTTTTGGTTGATTTTTGTGATGAACACTACTTGCTAAGTGTGAGGTAAGGAGAAGATTATTGATAGAGGAAAACATTGCTATAGAGGAAATTCCAAGTTTTCCCTCATGGATTCATGGTCAGGCTAGGGGGTGGATAGGACAAAGGATTTGACTGCCCTATTCTATGGTTGGGAGGAACACGGTTGTTCCCTTCATCTTTCCGCAAAATGGTTCAGATATGTAAACCTTTCCTTACCTATCTGAATAATCATATCTCTGATTTAATGTAGTTGCTAAATCTGAATAGAATTGTTTTCATTCTTTGTCCGAACGATTCATATATCCACTGTAATGTAAATGTTAAATCTGAATAGAATTATTTTCCATCTCTGTTGAATGATTTAATCACAGTTGCAGTACACCTATTATATTTTGTACAGATACAATAATCTGGGCGCAATCGGTTCGAATATAAGAAGTATAAAGACTGGCAGAGTGCCTTATGAATCTAATGCTAAGAGATGTTTCACGGTTGAGTTAGAGTCTGAACAATTACTAGAAGTTACCTTTTAATTGTATACCGGAAGGAATTGGCATGGTTAAATTCTGGAAATGATTCCTTCGTAAACTAGATTATTACCATCTGGAGATATCTGTAGGGTAATCACTAGCATACATGCATTCTAACGTTCAAATAAGTTTATGTAATTCGAGTTTGCATTCAAGATTTTTACATAAGGTATTCATAGGGTGCTTATATATATTTTGTAAACATTTATTCATCGAGTTATGGTATAAACTGAGGTTTTATGTATATACCTATTAATCTGAAAACAAATAAAGGTCAGGTATGACATAAATTGCGATCATTATATATATATATATAGACACACACACACACACTTACGTATTCCAGTAGAAGTAGATAGCATGCAATATAAAGGCAGGAATAAATATTGCATAGGACTTTGTACCTAGGAGTATTTACAGTGGTTGAAAGATCCTTTCAAAGTTTTTAATTAAAACGGGTTCCATAAATTTACAAGTGGTTTCCTATCTTCAAGTCTATAGGTTTCCTTTTCGAGCTCAATCCCAACAATATTCACATACAAATGGAAACCAAATAGTTTCTTAATCCTCCATAGAAACTCTAGAAATAAATAGGAATTTTAAGAAATAACAATCCCATTTGACCATAGTGAGACCTTTGAGTACGATGACATAGAAATAATAGAACCAAAATTGAGAAGCTTTTCTAGTTGTAAAATAGCCTAGTTAATATGAATAACGCCAACACTGTTAGGCGGAATTTAAATCAGCTAACCCTGATATTTTTTCTTTCAATTACATTACACAAGAAAATAAATATGGGGTTAAACCCTCAAAACTTTTTATAATATCAGTTCAAACCCCCGCAAACATGGTGTTCCCCTCTGATGGTAAATTATCAACCTAATAATAAGAAGTACCCTTAACCAATCGACACCAGAAAATCAGGACAAATTTCCTCTCCTTAACAAAAGCAGACAGAGCGTTGATTCTCATTCCTAGTACCCGGAAAGATAAATCTGAGAGGCATTGTACAAAGAACCCGAATACCTTTTATAACGAAGGATAAGAACCGTCATCTGAGAACCTGGTATGGTCGGCATCCCTGCAAGTTTTATCATTCTAAAACATTAGTATAGTATACAAATTTAAACGAATCAAAATACTTCAACAGAACAACGAATATTGAGAACAGTTTGAGGTCGAATGATACTTAACTCATGTTTGGAGTCTAGTATTCCTTTCCTTGTCACTTTCCATCTGAACGAATATCCCAGGCTAAGGAAAGGAGGTTTGAGTAGTCCTGATGGGTACCCTTGCATCAACAGGGTCCCACCATTAGTGTCGGTACCAGATCTCATAAGTTATCTCTTATAAAAAAAAGACTTGTCAATGGTAAAACCCTTATTTTACAAACTGTTCAAACTTATCGAAGACATAGTACATGCATTTCACACAGGACGTGGACTTTATTAAAAGGGTTAAGTTTAAATTTAATAAACTGAATCATAACAAATAGTCATAACCAGTAGCGAAACAGAATCTTTGCCCTATGGTATTCAAGTGGAGGTAATTAATCACCCACCATAAAAGAGACAAGGTTTCATTACCAACTCAGAACAGCACGCGGCTTAGGACTTCCTTTAGACTATTCGAGGCACCACAGAGAAAAGAACATAAACTCAAATAAAGAAATTATTTGGGTAAGAAACAACCGATGGACGGGCAGTTCTACAGAAGGACGACCCCACCCCTTACAAGGGAAACGAAAACAAATGGCCAAGGGATCTAATTCCACCCCTTACAAGGAAACGAAAACAAGATGTATATATATATATATATATATATATATATATATATATATATATATATATATATATATATATATCTATATATATATATGTATATATTACACTACCATCGAAGGAAAACTTCCATCCCTTAAGAAAATCGCTCGGTCTCTCAGTGAACTACTCACAGGGCCGGGAAAACCTGCTTAAGGTTCTTTCAGGAAGAACGACAATAGAAATAACAAAACACAGGAGGTATATGCCATGGAGGTAAGGCAGTTTTAGGCCAAAGATTTATTTTAAAATAATAGCGACCAGGGATGTCTAATAAAGAGATTATAACCAGGGTACATAATAGAAGGCATTCTCATGGTAACGATTCTTCTGAATTTTCTTTCTACCTTATATAGTATTTAGCATTCGAAGGAGAGACTTACCAGAGGAGGTGGTTGTGCAATCTATTCCACCAGGTAGCGGTCTCCACTGGAGTTTTCCTTTCTGTGGAGGAACAGCACGCAGAACTATCTCGAAAAACTCACAATGACTAAGGAAACACCCTCAACCCTAAGAGAAATCCCTTGATAACCAAATAAATTTCGAGGGTACCATGGTGGTCTTGGCCATGTGTTGGGGCTGATTTGGCAGGACTCGGATGGAGGGAAGGACGAGAGATACTTTCAAAAATATGCATACCAAAGTTCCAATTAATGGCGGATGCAGGGAGCTTTAACTTCCCCTGACAGACAAACCTCTCCTCTTGGTTCGAGGAGTCAGGAAGTTAATGAGGAACCCTCCGGGACGTGAAAAATCGGGGTCATTCATTTTCAACTAAACCTTTACAGTTATTCCATTGTTCAGATGAGACTCTGTGAAGGAGATGCAGTTATGTTCGAGTCAGTTGAGGTTTCGTTTCAATCTCATTTCCCAAACCCATAGTTAGTTAGCAACTGGAAAGACATTAATCACGATTTTGGGTATCCATTGAAGAACTAAACTACAAACAAGTTTCTAAGTGTATTTATGAAACCCTATGTGCAGCCAAGGTATCTAGTTCTTACACTGCGCCTCCAAAGAAGACACATAATTTTCTTTTATATGCAGAAGAAATTTTAATCTTCCAGTCCTACATGTAACACAGAGGGCTCGCGCTAAGGATAATCTAGGACCATGGTTCCTAGGTCTAGTTTAGTATGTAAACATAGACATAATCAAATAAAGAAAAGATCAAGGATAAAACTTCTAGAGTTGGTCCTCTTAATCTCATCCATCCAAAGTAAGCCAATTGGTGTAGAGAAACAATTTGTGAAATACAAAACATGAGTAACTCTTAGAGTTTATAATAAAAGTAAACTCTATCTCCTTGGTAGTAAATATATATGAATTTAGAGGTTTATGATACAAAAGGAAAAAATAATAATTATGGTAAAATTGAGGTCCATTACAGGGAAAGCGTCGAATCTTCCTATTTAAGTTAAGAGTTATTTCGACTATACTCATCTATTTTATTAGATTCTTTTCTTTCGTGTTCGAACAATTCTATAATTGTTTTGTCGAAATGTGTGCAAGGTTTTATTTCAGTCACGAGAATACATGGGGAACAACCTCCATCATCTTCTTAAGAGGTATTTGAGTTCCATTATGCCCCTTTATAGAAGCTTCAGCAACTCAAGAATTAAAGGGGTTAATTCTTTGTGGCAGAGGTTGTTTGTTTTTACACTTCTATTATTTAATTTCTAGGCCAATACGAGGGTTGACTGTAAAACTATAAGATTGGTTGAAAGAGTCATGTCAGATTTTCTTATACTATGTCTTGACTCAATCATTAATGGAAGAACGATTTTCAACTTCCTCTTGACCTTCTGGATTTTCCTTGAAAGACAACTCGAGTAATATGATACTTGTTCTTTTCATTCTATAGATTTGCCTTAAGTCTATATCAACACAGGTTCTTGGAGAATTTAGAATAATGGTTGTATAAATGTCTGGTGTTTATATTCAACATAATGGCTCAATTATTGAGACGGTTACTCACTTTATTCTGAGTCATATACAAGTCTATTATTGATTTACATTACCTCTGTGTATGAGATTTTTCTGGTGTTATACTATTCCCTGGTAATAGTTGGGTATTGACTAGATCTGTGCACCAGGTGGTTAGACAGGCCTTATGTCTTAAACTTTACGATTATGTCAATTATTTATGGACTGTAATTCTTTAAACAACTGTAATCGTATATGGGTAGTCCTTCTTTGATGGTAATTAGATCTCTATCACTATACAAATATGTAAACAAACCTATATGTGGTATATGGATATGCAATCCGTAGGGTCCATAGTACCTTGTATTTCACTCTTCAATATTATATGAGAATGGAAAATCTCATCTAGGTAATATGAATTCATTTTCTGAGTTTTAGTTATAGAGATACATAAAAACTTATATGTATATATACAGATTTGTTCAATTCGATTTTTATATTAGGTAGTTCCGCCTAGAAAATTCAGTTACAGGAATAAACAACGACTGTAAATAGATATGTTCCTTTCAAGTATGATGTACATAGATAAATTCTGCCTAACCGTTTAATTTTCATAAGGAAAAAATTCTAGAATTTTAGTCATCATCTGTAAACTTGCTCCAAATGGATAGATCTCATTCATGGAAGATATTTCACTTTAATTCAACCATATGCACTATATATATATATATATATATATATATATATATATATATAATCATTCAACAGATAACTTACAACAAATAGATATGATCATTTGAACAGATACATGACAGCAAGTAGATATGATCGTTCAAACATATACATTATAGCAAGTAGATATAGTTATTCCAAACAGAGAGGAAAATATTACATATTTGGAGTAGTTCACAGGAAGAAAAAGTAAACAAACACATTCCTCCGAACCGTAGAACAGGGCAGCCAAATCCCTTGCCTGATTCACCCCCTAGCCTGACCATGAATCCATGAGGGAAAACTTGGAATCTCCTCTTCAGCAATGTCTTCTTCTATCCCGCGTCTTCTCCTTGCCTCACACTTAATTTTTAGTGTTCATAATAGCATGTACATAGTAGTTCTTTTCCCCAACATACTTGGCAACATCTTGCCTCCCAACATATGCTATTTAACAAAACAAATGTTTTTTCCTAGGTATTTCTTTCCCCCCTTGGGAACTTTCGCAGCTTTCTAAATCTCTGATTTTCAGCGGTGCCAATGGCCAAATCTCTGATTTTCAGCGGTGCCAATGGCCAAATCTTTGATTTTCCACTTGTAATAATCATCCCAGAGGTAGTTCCAACATGTTCCCCACTCATGGAGTCATGGTCAGTTGATTTTAACATGGTTGTTCCATTTGTCCTCCTGCAATTAATATACAATATGACATTTTCATACAAGTTTCATAGTCAAATAGTTAGTTGGGTCAAATCAGATCTCTGCCCAACAGTCATAGTAATTAATTACAATTATCAAATTTGAAATTTGGAATTGCCATAAATGGCAAAAATTTTCCAATTTTGAATTTACTAAAAACGGAATAATTTTCCCAACAAATTTTAAATTTCAAAAATAATTTATTTCTAGGGATGTCACATCATTTCCCCCTTCAATAAAACATTGTCCCCGGTGTTCATTCCTTTCTCGGAATAGGATTGGATGAGATTTTTGCAAATCTCCCTCCAACTCCCAAGTGGCCTCCTCAGGACTAAAGTGCTTCCATTGCACCTTTACCTAAGCGACGTCTCTATTCCAAAGTGTTATTTCTCTCTGTTCCAGAATACACAGGGGTTCCACCTAGAACTCGCCTTCGGGTTCCACCTATACCAAGTTCCAATCAATCATATGAGTAGGGTCATGAACATACTTTTTCAACAAAGAAACATGAAATACATTATGAATTCTTAAATTAGCTGGAAGTGCAAGTTGGTATGCTACGGGTCCAATTCGAGCTAGTATCTTGAAGTGCCCACAAAACCTAGGTGCCAGCTTGGCACAGTTTCCTAACTTCAACGAACTTTTTCGGGCTTTGACCTTCAAGTAAACATGGTCTCCCACTTGAAATTCCAAGTGTCTTCTTTTCTGGTCTGCATAGCTCTTATGTCTATCATGTGTTTCTTTTAAGTTATGTTGTACCTTCCTTACCATGTTCTCCATTTCTTGGAGAATATCTGGTCCAACCATGAGTCTGTCAGCTGGGTTGTCCTAGCTAATTGGAGTCATACACTTCCTGTCATACAGTACCTTGAAAGAGCTTAACTTAGTCGGAGTTTGGTACCCATTGTTATATGAAAATTCTACCAAGTGTAGATAGTCTTCCCACTTGTTTGGTTTTGTTCTTACGTACATGTGGAACATATCCTCTACAATTTGGTTTGTCCTCTCGGTCTGTCCATCCATTTGTTTGTGATAGCTCATACTGAAATTTAAATTAGTATTTAGCCCTGCAAACAATTCCTTCCAAAAAGCAGATGTGAATTTTACATCTCTATCTGAAATCACCATTTTAGGAATTCCATGCAGTCTAAAATTTTCTTTCATAAATATTTCAGCCATGTTTATAGCTTTAAAAGTAGAATTTATAGGAATAAAGTGTGCAGAATTAATGAGTTTATCGATTACAACCATGATAGAATCATTCTACTTCTGATTTTTAGGAAAACCTGTTATAAATTCTAGCGATATGGTCTCCCATTTCCATTCTGGTACTGGTAAAGGTTGTAATTGGTCAGCTGGATGTTGGTGCTTGGCCTTAACCTGCTGACAATCTTGGAACCTAGCCAAGTATTATGCTATTTCGCCCTTCATACTGGGCTAGTAAAATAGTTTTCTAAGTGCGGTTATCATTTGCTGGTACCCTGGATGGCTAGAATACGGTTTCTTATGCACTTCGTCCAAGAATATGAATTTTAACTCTGTTGAAACTGGTATGTAAAGTCTATTTTTAAATCGTACTAGTCCCTTCTTGTCGATACTTAGATCTGATTTATCTGAGTTTGCGGTGTTGTTTTGTAATTCTATCATTATCTTAGTGTAATTTTCGTTGTTTATACCTGTCGTTGTAGTAACCGTATTAATTTAAACATCAATTTATTACATAAACTGAAACAGTAACTTCTACTTGAATGCAGAAAACTCAATAATTTCTTTTAATTCAGCACATACACATGTTAAATTTATCAACGAATAATAATTTCATAACAGAATAAAACAATTTTACCTCTTCCTAATGTTAATTTCTTCGTCGACCCGGTTGTCCATCCCGTTGCTTTGTTGTTGCCTAATGCACTTCTCAACCCTGCCCAAACCTTGTTTCCCCCCTGCCAGATAGGACAACTTCCTAGCTCCAGGATACCATATGGATATACTGGCCCCCATGCCCAAAACCCCCAGCAAACCAGTGCCCCATGTACTGATCCTTCCCAACTACAGAACTCAAACTCTCCACCAACCAATTCCCCGAGCACCCTCCAAAAAACCATCCAATAGAACCCTCTCCCCTCAAAAAAAAACAAGTAGAATGATAATTCCCTTTCTTTCGTAAACCTCCCCCACTCATATCTCTCCTTCACCGCCCTTTCTCCTCAGTTATTGTCTTATCCGATTATTAATGCTCCTTATCCAATTAGTAATGTTCCTTATCTGTTTATTAATGCTCCTTATCCCCTACGTATACGTAATCCTTTAATTTAAACAATTAAATTTATTAACCCTTTTAATTTGAATACCCATGTCAATGAATGTAACAAGTAATTAATTAATCAAATTATAACAATTAATTAATTAATAAATATTTAATTAGTATCATTATACCAATCTTTGTTTAGTTAATAACATGTTAGAAAAATTAATTACCTAATAATTTTTTACTTAATAATCCCTAACATATATTCTACTAGGGTTGTTACATACACCCACCCTTCAGGAAACTTCGTCCCGAAGTTAAGGTGTCTTATGGTACAAAGGAAAAGAAACCTGGTTCACATATTCATAACAATTAACCAACATTATCAGTAAGTAAGTCAAGAAAACTCATACATACTAGTGTATATGTACAAGAAATGCATGTGTAGCTAGTACATACAAGTCTCGTGCATGTACTAATAATCAAAACTACCATCCTTTAGTAATTTATGTATGCATCCAATCCAGTCAGCAAGACTAGTCTTTTATAAAGGACAAAAAACCAATCAATTGTTTGAGAAATCCTTTAATTACTATTATCCAGTTCAACAATTTTTATTTAGATAGTTGTGGTTTAGTTACGTAATTATGAATATTCATATATACACATTTCTTTCTTTTTTTAAGGGAAAACATTAAATTCCACCACAAGACAGATCTCCATACCTTCTCAACTATTACTACTCATCCTTCCTCCCTAACCTACTTCCATCTCCATTCCTATCCTCCCTCTGCTAGACTATCTTGGAGCATCAACTATATTGACC
>SNQJ01S0047728.1:82268-121880 GCA_010110895.2 Picea sitchensis
ATTACGATGGTATCCCTTTGAGTGAACCCAGGAATGGGTTGTACTTGAAGAAGTACTATGCATAAATCATTTGTGCACAAGTACTTGTATTTTATGTATCATACTTTGTGTGTGTTACTTTAGTTTGCTTTTGACGTTATCTAGTCTCTTCCCTTATGTGACATTTTTTTTTATTGCTAGATGTCAGAGTCTTCGCTACCCTATATTGGCTTCGCTGATGGTGATAGTCGTAGTACTCGAAACCTAGCTTCCGCTGCATGGGCCATCTATGCCCCCAAAAATGAACTTATATCTTTACGAGGTGTATGTCTTGGTCATGCAACCAACAACATCGCAGAGTATAGTGTCGTTATTGAATTATTGGTTGATGTTATCTCACTCGGAATTCGTCATTTGGTTGTGCGACTTGATTCGCAGCTTGTAGTACTACAGTTAAGTAATATCTACTCTATTCGAAGTCCTACTTTATTACGGGTGTATTTACAGATTCACCTCTTGGAACTTTATTTTGATCACATTGAATATCAGCATATTCCTAGATGTCTTAATACATTAACAGATGCATTGGTTAATTATGTATTAGATAGACATTTGAATTATTTATAAATCAAACACATTAAAATTCACACAATATAAAGTAAACCGGTAGAAGCCATCTATATATATAACGATCAAAAGAGTTTTTTACAAAAAGTTTGTTCGAAGACCAAAATATCAAAATTTGAAGCTCATAGCTTCTACAAAGTGACATCACGGATGATGTTCATGGTAACACATGACTGCCCTAGCAATCCTACAGAGCAGTCGACCCATAGCTGCTGATACCCCTACAATGTGACATTGATCGCGTCGTGGAACCTCTTCCAGAGTCATATCTGGAATGTCTGTTGTCAGGCCCTCTAAATTCTGTTCCACCACCTGATAATCTTCGGCATACTGTGGCACTGTTGCTGCTACCTCTCCTCATAGTTGGATAGGAGAGGTGCCAGGAGGTCTATATGGTCCAACATCTATGTTATCAACAAACATTTTGTGTTAGTCTTTGGATAAATATATAAAACAAAAACATTTGAATATGATAAAAAAATCAAAAACATTTAAAAAGGGAAAATGTGTGTACTTCTTACCGAGGTCTCCCCACTGAGTGTCCTCAGGCAGTGCTAAATATGGATCTCCTCGGAAATCCAACCCGGCATAAGCGTAGTCATCGACCATCAACATCTATTTTTGAAGCCAGTCAAAGAAAATATCGTCGTACTTGACGATTGGTCCTGCTACGTGTTGGGCCTAAGCCGACACCATCTCAGCATTCTTGGATCCCTAGGACCCAGGAAATCCCACTCAACCTGCAGTCTAAATACGAGGACCCTCTCGAGGAAGAAGGACACTAACAAAGATCCATAACCAAATTGTTTCAATTCACCTCGCCTGCATTTGGTTAATTGCCTTTTGATACTACGAAGCACAACATATGCCCAGTTGAATACTCGAGGCTCTGTACACTTGATGGTGTACTGGAAGTAGCTCTGCAATGCCATATGAGGAGCAGAACTCCTGGCCATCCAAGCTATAGTAAAAAGGATAGTGCAGAGGGTCAAGTCTTGTACTCCCCAAATAACCACTTTTCCTTTTTTCCTCTCAGCCTCAAGTACACAGTATTGATTGCAGTACTCACTCATCTTTAGCCCACCACCTCTACTACCGGTCAGGCTAACATAATACCCACGCCTGGAAAATCCAGTCAAAAAGTATATGTCCTCAATGTCTATGGATAATGTGTGAGCTCCTACATTGAAAACTTGTTGATCTAGGTCCCACATACGGACTAGATACTCTAGTAGTTTGACTTGGGCCCTCATGCCCGCGATGCGAAAGTATTTTAAGAACCCACAATCTCTCAGTGCAGCTATGGTGGGAGGATGATTCTCGGCATTTTCATTATCCTCTTCATGTTCTCGTTCATGCCACTCAAGCACCATGTTTATGGCTATTTATCTGCACAAGGAACATAAAAGGAGGATTAATGATTTTGTTCATGATCTGGATCTTTTTCATTGGCTAAATATTTAAAAAAAAATTGAAGTTTGTGGTTCTCGCAGGTGCCCCATTAGCATAGTGCGAGAACCTTGCAGGTGGCTTAAGGCTCACCTGCAAGAACGCATCATTCTCGCAGGCCCCGTATGGGCTGCCTGCGAGAATGCCTACGCGCATGTAGGGTTCAAAAAACCACTTGAAACTGAAAAATTAACCAATGAAATCAAAAATTTAAACCATGAAAATGTCAAGTGTGAAGAGCTTACCGTAATGCTGCAGACGGCTCATTGAATGATCTCTTGTAGCTCCCGAAAATTGACGCCAAATTCAGAGGGTAAAAGGGGAATTTTAGAGCTCAATAGTGGAAATGTGAAATGATATGGTAAAAATGTTTATTTACTCATTTAATTTACTTTTTACTATGTCATTTTGGATTTTTATGCTTATTTATTGATTAAACCTAATTCCTAATATCAAGATGAGTGTAATGACTTGCAGGCATAATAACATTGATGATTACATACAAGGATATGGACATATTTTTCTCCGTTATGGTGTTTTTGATTGTTTTTTATGGTTTTTACATAAAACCTCGAGCGTCATTTTTTTCCGTTCTTGTGCTCATGAAAAACACAAGAACGTGATCGAGCATAGTTTTATCTCTTTTTCGGTCTCACCAAGGTTATACGAAAAAGGAACCCCCCTGGAGTTCTCTTTAAGCTATTTTCAGACTCTCTAAACATGAAAAGATTGTCGAGCAACCTTGCTATTTTCACGCTCGATAAAGTATTTGAAGCACGTGTCTGGTGAGCGATAATTTCTCTCTTTTTCGGTCTCGTCCAGACTATTTTATGAAAAAGGAGCTGAGAGAGTTCTCTTTTAAGTGTTTTTCCAAACTCTATAATCTTGAAAAACATTCGAGTTTTCTATCTCTGGACTCGTTAAACAAACATTGACAGACCTGTGATGAGACCGAACCACTCCTTCTTAGGGTTCGTTAAACATACTCTGAGGGACTCGTCCAAAGGATGATCTTATATCAACAAGCATATGTTATCCTCCTCAAGCTTGCGTAAAAATAAAGAGGTACTTGCCAAAAATGGTGGGGGGGAATTTGGGAAAGGGATATGTTTCATCTTCGTATTGATTGGCAGTAAGTGTCGCTCTTGAACATGACACCCCCTATTCATCATTTGAAACTGGTTTGGGAAATCCATTTGTCTCTCTTTCGATTGATTACAAGGTCATTATGTGTGTCGTATTTGAGTCAATGCTGCCAAATCATTGGTCGTGTCGTTCATATGTTCAAGAGAAGTCCATTTGAAACCTATATTGAGTGAGCCATCTGCAGTTATCCATTCTCTCTATGTCGGCCTTCCCTGTGTCCATTCCAATTTGCAACATGCTCTATTTCACCTTCAAACTCTGTTACTCATTTCATGTCATTGATGGGGTATACATTAAGGCCCTCCTGTGACGAGTTTTGTTCCGTCAACTTCAGCTCATTATCCGGAATCAAGACTTAGAAATTATTTAGTACCTTGGAGCTTGCATACCTCAATGGCAAGTTTCCTCACTTTCAACAGTGGGTTTACATCATTGACCCCTGATAGAAAGATTATGTCGGATGTTCGACATCAACTCATTTATTCACAGTCGATGGATTGTACTATGGTACCTTGGGATTCATTGACATCAATGGTGATTTCCCTCGCACTTGTTAACGGTTACATCAATGACCGGTAATCAAGTTGTTTCTACCATGTTTGACTTCAACACATGTAATCACATGGTTAGATTCATACTTTGGGCGACAAGATTGAAGACCTTGGATATTATCTTTGTGATTCAGGTTGCGATGGAGTATGTATAATTTGCGACACATAGATCCACTGTGTATGTTTCGTGGCTATGTCGTCTTGATTTGAAATTTCTCACATAGATCCATAGTGTATTCAGGTGGCTATGCTATATTTTGACGGCATGGATCCAGAGTGTATGATTGGTGGCCATGACCCATGTCTATAATGTCATCAGTCTATGATCTGAGTATGGGAATGCCTACCTCAAAATTGGTATATATGATATTTTGTAGATGCTTGGGTGTTTGCAAGTTTCCAATTAGATGTGCTCCTGGTTCTCAACACACACATGCAGCTTACAAAGTCTATCGGTTGTCACTAGTTCCAACCTCATACTTTGGGGGACATTCTATTACCCATGATTTTGGTCATCATGATGATGTATTGATGATGGTGTACTCAGGCTCTTCATTAGAACTTTCTGCTGAGAAAAGTTACCTTCATCTCTTTCCAAAAATCACAGTTTTGAGGAAGGTTCGCATGCTGCTAATACATTTACCTGAGAGAATGCATGATTCTCGCAAGCTGCCTTAAGCCAGGGTGTGAGAAGTTCGCACTGTGTCTAACTACTAGGGTCTGAAATCTTTCTAAAGAAGGGAAAAAGATGAATTCTTGAAGCTTCTAGAAGGGAATCTTCTAGAAGGATGAGATGGCATTCGAATGGTTATCTAAGTACTGGATTTCCTGATATTTTGGGATCATTATTATCCAAGTAACTAATTCATTCTCTCCTATATATTGAGGGGATTCTCATGGAAAATGTTAGAAGAAAACAAGCAAGAGATTTATTGGAGAATTAGTGAAAGACTGTGTGAAGGACTGAAGCTACAGCAGCTAGAGAACTCCAGCAAGTTTATCAAAGGTGGTTGATCTTCTTCATGCAAGTGAGCAAGTGTGTGTGTCATAGCTAAGGGAAATTGAAAGGAAGTTTGCAACATCAAGGATCAGGTTGTAATCTTTACTTTCCATCAATATAATACAGTAATGTGTCCCCTTCCCATAAATTTAGTTCCACTTTATTGTATAACTCCTTGATCATATACATAGATTGACTATTGAATAGATTGTGCTTTCTTCACTTCGGTTGGTTTGTATTGTTTTGATCTTGACTGTATGAGAGAACTGGATCGAAGCAGGAGTAACAAAGACCAAAGGAAGTGATCTTAAGGTATTTTCTTTGATATTGCCTCCTAGCATATTCAATAGTTAAAATATAGGGAAAGAGTATTATTCTATCTTGCTTTGTTCTAGATCCACATGGATCTAGGGAGATCAGTTTGTGTCCGCACTTACGGATTTATCCAATAACAACCCCACAAAAAAATCCATAGAAATGACTTCCCATTTGGACATAGGAACATCATGTGGTTGTAGGAGGCCTGTCGGGTGATGGTGGTCGGATTTCACTTGTTGACATTCTAGGCACTTGGCGACGAAATGGACTACATCGTGCTTCATGCCTACCCAGAAAAAGATATTCCTTATATCTGCATACATCTTCTTCACACCCGGATGTCCATAATAAAGTTCCCTATGGGATTCCTTAAATATGATGCTTCGAATGTCCCCATTCTCAGGGATGTACATCCTTCCTCGATATCTTAATAGTTCGTCTATTTCCAGACTATATCCTTCATACTTTGGGTCTAAATGCCTCCCGCTCTGGAGGTTTGAAGTAACCTTTAAATACCAACTGTCTCCTGGGAGTTGTGTCAACACATGTTCCCTCAGATTGACCTTTAAGATTACCAAGGATAAGATACGTGGTCTCCTACTCAAGGCATCTGCGACCACATTTTCCTTTCCCTAGATGTACAAAATACCAAAATCATACTCACTCATAAACTCACTCCATCACCTTTGTCTGGCATTCATATCTCTTTGAGTGAAGAGATGTTTTAAACTTTGATGGTCTGTTTTGAGCTCAAAGTTTCACCCCACAAGATAGTGCCTCCAAATTTTCAGAGCTAGCATTATCACTGCCAACTCTAAATTATGATTAACGTACATCTCTTCATGTTTCTTCAACTTCCTTGACGCATAAGCTATCACTCATCCATCTTGCATTAGCATGGCCCCCAACCCTTGCTTCGAGGAATCTGTGTAGACTGTGAAGTCCTTTTCCATATCCATCACTCATAGAATTGGCGCACTGGTTAGTAACCTCTTAAGCTCAATGAATGCACTATCACATTCTTCTGTCCATTCATACCTGACACCCTTGCGTTGCAAAGTGGTGATGGGTTTCGCGATTTTTGATAATCCTTCTAAAAATCTCCAGTAATAACCTGCTAGCCCCATGAAGCTTCTCACCTCATGGGCATTTTTCGGCACTGGCCACTCCATAATGGCCTTTACGTTTTCTGGGTCCATAGAGATTCCTTCGCCAGAAATGATATGACCTAAATAGTGAATCTCTTTCTGGAAGAAGGAACACTTCGACAGCTTCCCATACAATTTGTTCTCTCAAGACAACACTATTCGCAAGTGTTCCTCATGTTCTCTTCCGTTCTTGGAATAGATGAGGATGTCATCTAGAAAGACTTGTACAAATCGATCTAAGTACTTCCGGAATACGCCATTCATGAGGCTCATGAATAATGCTGGCGCATTGGTCAATCCAAAAGGTACTACAACAAACTCGTAATGTCCAAACCGAGTTCGAAAGGCAGTTTTTGGGATATCACCTTCCTTAATCCTTAATTGATGACACCCTGATCGCAAATCGATCTTTGAGAATACGGTTGCTCCTTTCATTTGATCGAAAAGGTCATCTATTCATGGCATCGAGTACCTATTTTTCACTGTAGCATAGTTCAAGTCCATGTAGTCTATACATAGTCATAAGGATCCATCCTTCTTCTTTACAAAAATTACTGGTGCGCCCCAAGGTGAGACACTGGTCCTTATTATCCCTAAGTCCAGTAACTCTTTCAACTTCATTTGCAATTCACAAAGCTCCGACGTTGTCATCTGATACGGAGTCTTGGAGATTGGTTCTGCACCAGGTTTTAGCTCAATAGTATAATCAATCTCCCTCTCAAGAGGTAACCCTGGTAACTCATTCAGAAAAACATCTTTAAATTCTAACAATACCGAGTACTGATCCAATGAGGGTCCCTTCCTTTCATTCACTGCTTCCACTACATACAATTGACACCCTTGTCTCAAGCATCGCTTAACCGTCATAGTTGATATAAAGTGTAATGACACTTTTCTCCATACACCCTGGATCTCTACTGGTCTTCCTTCGTTGTCGACACAAAGCACCCTCTTTGTGAAACAATCTACCATGGCTCGGTGAGCTGCTAACCAATCCATTCCAATGATTAGGTCATATGCCCCAAGAGCAGTGACGTATACCTTCAACCTGGTAGTACACACTCCCAGGTCTACTATAAAATTATCAACACTAGGTCCTACCGCTTGTTTTTCCCCCGAAGCCATCTCGACTTGTTTAAATTCATTGTGCTCGTAGGCTGCCAACCCACTATTTTCTAATGCAAATGGTGAAATGAAACTATCTGTCGCACCAGAATCAAACAAAATCTTAACATTGATATGATTTAACATATTTGATGACTCCACCATCGTGGATTGATGTTCAGCCTAGCGATTATTAACTGCAACGTAAATCTGGTGGTTGTTACTTGCTCTCCCCATCGGTGCCTTTCCTTCTCTATGCACGAACCCTGATTGTAACTTTGGGAAGTCACGCTGGTAATGGGGTCCTCCGCACCCCCAACAGGTAACATGAGATTCAACCTGTGTATTGTTATGTGACTGTCTCTGAAATGAGTTCCTTCCCCTAGAACCCCTACCCCTACTAGATGTTCCCTGAGATGGTCGTGGACCTGTCTGAGTTGTTGGAGATGAACGGGATGCTACACTTGTTGCCATTGAAATCCCTGCGGCTACTATCCTTGGAGCGAGTTTGTTACCATATGGTGGTGGCCTTGAGCCCCCTCCCCTAGGAAATGTCCTCGGGACCTTCCCTACGAATCCAGGACGATGCGAAAATGTTGATCTTGTACCCCCATTCAAGTTCATGTGTTCCCCTACGTAACGCGCATTTTCCACTGCTTCTGCTACTAAATATTGGTGGAATGGAATGAAAGGGCTCGACGATTGGCTCGATGAATTGTGTGTAAGGTCTCGTGAGCCTGACGCTTGGATAATTGGAGATTATTCTTCAGGCTAGTACTTTTCTACTATTGATAATTAAACTATTTATATGTGAATTTATTTGTAAAAGTGATATGTGTGGCACGTTGGTGTTATTGCTCTTCTTAAGGTGCATCGCTTGGTGGGTGGTCTTGGGTTCAAAACCCATGGACCCTCTAAAATTTTAATTAACCTTTTAATGTATTTTAACTTTACTCTAAATACACCATTAATTTAATTAAAATTTTAATTTGATAATTAGTTACACTAATCATTTTAAAGTTACATAATTATTTAAAAAAAAAAAATATTACTTTATACTAAATTATCATATTTTAACTTTAAATTAATTTACCCTAAATTAACCTAAATTATAATTTGGTGTAACCACTTAATTAACTTTAAATTAATTTAATTAAATTAACCTAAATTAACCTTAAATTAATTTGAACTAAATGAACCTAAATTATCTTTACCCTAAAATAAAAAAAATGTAAACGAACACACATAATTTATAAAAAACAAAAATTAATTTAAGAAAATCAAAATAATTTAAAAAAAAAACAAGTGCGGGCATGCATGGATTCCACATGCCCGCCTTGCTTCCTCCAGTGCCTTCCTTTCTAAACCCTACCCTTTTTCTTCGTAACCCTAATTCCTCTTTTCCTCATTGTTTCTTCTTGCGAGGTCTCTGGTTACCCGGTCAGTCGCCATGGCCTTCTCTCATGGCTTCTCCTCCTCGTGGTCAGGTGTTTGGTTTCTGGCGTTGGTCGTTGGCTTGTATGTTAAACACGCATGAGCCCAAGTTTACCCATTCATGCTTGGTGTCTGGTGCGCATCGATTCCAAACAGCACTGCCATGAACATTTTCCCTCTTCCCTGAACTTGTAATTAGTCTCCAACACCATTATTACTGCCGCAGCCAGTCACCTGTTGGTATTAAATATGATGGATTCACATCTAGTCGGTGGTAAATATAAGGCTTCAAGCATTCATCCCTCTCAGAGATAACCTCCACTATATTTCTCTCATAAAGATCAGGGAAATATTCTCCTCTTTCAGTGGCTTCGGTGCTTTATGTATGAGTTTGTGGTAGGTGCCCGAGAATGTGTTTTACCTTTCCCTGCGGGCTCCTCTTCCATGTGGCTTTGTGCTAAATCGAGTGGATGAGAGTTGTGTTGAAGAAGTAGGTCTCGGGGTCATCCCCTAGCTGACTGTCTCTCAATGTGTCCACCTGGTGTCTCAGAGTCGAGTCCCCGGGCTCCCTGTCTCTATATTGTTGTGCTTTGTGTTTGGGTGCTAAGTTTTTTTTTACTTTACAATTTATTTATTTTTATCTTTATATTTTTTTTTATTATATATATATATATATATATATATATATATATATATATATATTTTATACCCATCTCTATGTTTTTTTTTGTTATTACAAAAAAAAATTACTGTGTGTTTACTGCTTACCCTCCTCGGTATTAATTTGGTGTTGGTACGTAATGAGCTGTCACGGGATCAATTTGATTTCTTTGGTAAACAACGAATTCTAGTGTAGCTCGCGTTTTTACAAAAAAAAAAATTACTTATTGTGTTTGCAACGCACACTCCTCGACTGTGGCTGGGCGCTGGTGTTCGGGCTGTGTGGAAACATCTGGGATCAATTTGATTTCTTTGGTAAACAACGAATTCTAGTGTAGCTCGCGTTTTCTCAAGGTGATCCCAGGTGTTTCTTCATTATAAGGAATATAAAGGAAAATAATACATACATAAATGAAAATAATGTAATCCCACTAGGCGAATATTTTCAAAGCGTTCTCTGTCAGGGGATTATTTAAAGCTCCACACATAGGTGGTAAGAGCCTCTAGCCCCAAAACTAGCATTTCCATAAGTTCTAATATCTCTACACATTCTTCCATACTTTGATTGAAGACAAGATTTCCTTCTAAGTGATGAGTGCTGGTGACTTTAAAGATGGAGGATACCCATACACGAAAACCACTGGGGATATTCCAAACTTTGAGAATAAATCAATTTACTCTAAATAAATTGATACGCATTGCGGCTTTCTCGTGCTTCCATAAATATCACACTGAAACAACTACAGTTGATTCAAGACCAACGGTATCCCATTTGGTTGTAAATAGGTAGCTTCTACCTGTTCCAAAAGACAACTGCCAAACGCCCTGCAGAAAGTGGACCAGCCCCAACCTGCCAGGGATCTTGAAAGTGGCTCCATTTGTTGATACAAGCAGCATCTTGGCCGATGTCAACACAGGATCAAAGTACATTAGCCGTCTAAACCATGATACAATTTCTATGGCAGTAATTGATAAACTCCAATGCATGAAGCCTGGAAGAATTTTTAATATGGATGGAGAAATGTGGAAGCTCCAACGCAAGTCTGCCAGCCTTGAGTTTTCATCCAAGACGTTACAAGATTACAGTGAAGATGCCTTCAGGAAATACGCCCTCAATTTAACCATGATTTTCCAGGGACAGGTAGCTCACAATAAAAAAAAATCCAGTATGAGGCGTCGACCGAGTCTCATGAGTTTGACGCTGGATTGTGACCTGCGTTGTGGTTGTATGCTTGACTCATGTGTTTTTTTTTATAAAAATATATATACTTTTTTTTTTGTTTTTTTTTTTTAAACATTTTTATATATGTATATTTACAAAATCTTAGAGCAATGATAATGTCTCTTGTGATCTCCTCCATGGTTTGGTGCTTGGTCTGGGTGCTAGGCTATGAATATTTAAGTGGAGTTTGGAATGGACATTAACACTCCTCCGCTGACAGACTATCAGATTGCAGATAACATCATTGGTGTCATTTTCGCAGCCCAGGACACAACAACAAGTATTTTGACATGGATGGCCAAATATCTAAGGGACTATCCTTCTCTACTGGAAGTTGTCACGACAAAGCAAGAAGTCATCCAAAGAGAAAAACGTGATGGAGAAAGCTCATTAACCTGGGCTAACACCAGGAGGATGCCAATGATGTCGAGAGTTATTCAGGAGACTCTAAGAGTTGCCACAATCATATCATTCACCTTTAGAGAAGTCGTTCAATACATGGAGTACAAGGATTCGTCCATTTTGAATGGTCAGTCTCTTAACTCTAAAATTCTAATATTCTTTTTTTTTTTATTGACCATCACTTCTGTGAACTATTATGATCCTTTAGTCTCCATGAATTATCTTTTTTCCTTTTCTAAACAGTGAAAGAAATAAACACCAGCACAGTTATGAAGTCTTTATTTAGTCTATGTTACAGATATCTTAAATTGAGTTGTTCATATTTAACAGGGTGTTTACATTAAAGACAAACCGTGCATATCATAGCATTGATTGTTTATTTATATTGCTGCTATTATAAAAGTGTTGTTGTTGCTATTATGTGTATTGTTAATATCGTTTATTTATATAGATCTGAAACATTTTCCTACAAGTGTTGTTGATTGTTTCAGATCTCAAATCCTTCTGTAAGCTATTATAAAAGACTACTAATATAGGACATGGGTTAAAAGACTTCCTTTATAGGACAACCTATAAGAAGAATCATTTTAAATATTTGTCTAGTAGCCATTGTACCTATTGAACATTGAAATTGCCATATTTATTCTCAAAATTTAAATTTTATATTATTAGCAGGTTTTTCAAAGGGGGAAATTAAGAGAACAGGTTCCTTTTGATTCGTGTGTCTGATATTTATTTTTGGGTATTGCTTGCAGGTTAGGTGGGGATGGAGCTGGAGCTAGAGCTTAGCCCTCGGGACTAGATTTCAAACTAAGGCTCTGATACCATGTGTAGTAACCGTATTGATTTAAACATCAATTTATTACATAAACTGAAACAGTAACTTCTACTTGAATGCAGAAAACTCAATAATTTCTTTTAATTCAGCACATACACATGTTAAATTTATCAACGAATAATAATTTCATAATAGAATAAAACAATTTTACCTCTTCCTGATGCTAATTTCTCCGTCGACCCGATTGTCCAGCCCACTTCTTTGTTGTTGCCTAATGCGCTGCTCAACCCTGCCCAAAACTTGTTTCCTCCCTGCCAGCTAGGACAACTTCCTAGCACCAGGATACCATATGGATATCCTAGCCCCGGTGCCCAAAACCCCCAACAAATTGATGCCCCCTGTACTGATCCTTCCCGACTACAGAACTCAAACTCTCCACCAGCCAATTCCCTGAGCACCCTCCAAAAAACCATCCAACAGAACCCTCTCCCCTCAAAAAAAACAAGTAGAATGATAATTCCCTTTCTTTCGTAAACCTCCCCCGCTCATATCCCTCCTTCACCGCCCTTTCTCCTCATTTATTGTCTTATCCGATTATTAATGCTCCTTATCCAATTATTAATGTCCCTTATCCATTTATTAATGCTCCTTATCCCCTCCGTATACGTAATCCTTTATTTTAAACAATTAAATTTATTAACCCTTTTAATTTTAATACCCATGTCAATGAATGTAACAGGTAATTAATTAATCAATTAATTAATCAAATTATAACAATTAATTAATTAATTTTAATATTTAATTAGTATCATTATACCAATCTTTGTTTAGTTAATAACATGTTACAAAAATTAATTACCTAATAAATTTTTACTTAATAATCCCTAAACATATATTCTACTAGGGTTGTTACAGTCATCCTTACTCTTTGTTCCAGATCACTTTCTTGATATTTATCTCAAATAACCCATGGTCTCTTCTTCTTAAAGCGTTTGCTACCTTATTTTCCTTTCCCTTGAAATGTATGACCTCAAAGTCAAATTCGCTCAAGAAGGCTAGCCATCTTGCTTGCCTTGCATTAAGATATGGTTGGCTAAACAGATATTTCACACCGCTATTATCCATCAATAGTAGAAATTTTATGCCCATTATGTAGTGTCACCACATTTTTAAGGCGTGTATTACCGCTGCCAATTCTAAGTCATGAGTGACATAATTTCGGTCATGTTCTTTTAATTTTCGGGACTCGTAACAAATCACGTGTCCTCCCTGAGTTAGGACACCACCTAGTCCTTCTTTACTTGCATCAACACATACTGTGAAGTCTTTTTCTGGGTCTATTACCTTCAATATAGGTGCAGTTGTCAATAATTCCTTTAGCTTGTTAAAATTGTCTTGACACTTTTGTGACTAGTTAAACTTGGCCCCTTTCTTTTGTAATGACATGATAGGGTAGGCTATCTTGGATAAAGCCTCTATAAATCTGCGATAATATCTGGTCATTCATGGGAATCCCCAGATATTCACTACATCCTTAGGTACTGGCCATTCTATGATTTCTTTTATTTTCTCAGGGTCTATGGCAATGCCTTCTGCTAAAATTACATGTCCTAGATATCGTATTTAATTTTGATAAAAGTCACACTTATCAAACTTGGCGTACAGTTTGTGTTTCCTCAACATTTGCAGAACTATTCTAAAGTGTTCTTCATGTTCTTCCTCTGTTTTAGAATAGACCATAATATCATCGATAAATACTAGTACGAACTTGTCTAAGTATTGACTGAAAATATTGTTCATCAGACACATAAATGTGGTTGGCGTGTTAGTGAGTCCAAAAGGTATGACTATGAATTCGTAGTGTTCATATCTAGTTCGAAAAGTTGTTTTTCTTATATCTTCATCCTTTATCCTAACTTGATGATAAACAGATAGTAAATCCAATTTTGAAAAGATCTTGGCCCCACCTACTTGATCAAATAGGTCATTTATCCTAGGTAAGGGGTAATTGTTCTTAATAGTTATTTTATTCAATTGTCTATAATCAATACAAAGTCTTAGAGTATCGTCTTTCTTTTTCACAAAGAGGACTGGTGCCCCCCGTGGTGAAACACTCGGTCTGATATAATCTTTTTCCAACAATTCTTGTAATTGTATTTTTAATTCTGTCAATTCTGGTAGACTCATTCGGTAAGGTGCTTTCGAGATAGGGGTTGAACCAGGTAGTAGGTCTATGGAGAAGTCTATTTCCCTTATAGGAGGTAATTCTGGTATCTCATCCACAAACATGTCTCTAAATTCACGTAGGATAGCAAAGTCTTCTAACTTTTACTTATCATCATTTTCTAACAGGTTCGGTACTTGGATGGCATAAACTTGACATCCCTTTCTCATACATTTCTTGAGTTGCATCACTGAAACTTGTCTAACTGATACAAGTTTTGGTATACCTTGGGTTGTTCTAGTAGTGCCAAAATCGTCTTTATAGTTAAGTATCTTTGTATAAAAATCTAGTACTTCTTTGTGTTGTTCCAACCAATCCATCCCGATAAGCATATCGTAAGATCCTAGTGGTAGGATGTTCAGATTTGTTCTTATACTTTGACCATATAAGATGAACTCAAAATCAGAAATAAAGTCAACTACTTTCTTTTTTGTTCTTGTTGCTAGTTGTACCAGCCATGATTTTTCATGCTTTAGTTTCTTAAGTTTATTTGAATCTACTACATCAATAGTAATATAACTTAACATAGCTCCAGGGTCAATTAAAACAGAAATTATAGTGTTATTGATTTTACCTTTGATTTCTACCACAGAGGACTAGTGGTCATCTTGTCGGCTATCTATGGTTGCATTTATCTGATGCAGGCTTATGCCCACGTAACCCACTGTCGAGGCTTCCTGCAAATTATGAACAGCAGCACTGTTTACTGCAATTAAACGTGGAGAGTTCCTCTTTAGATGAGGGTCTCCACATTCCCAGCACTTTAATGGTTCACGGGGGCTATCCCCAAACTTCTTCATCCCCAGATTTATCAATTTACCGTTGTCTTGCGTATTCAGATGGTTGAAGTGAAGATCTTTTCTCGGAAATCTTTTTGTTGCATTCTGATAAGGAGCTAGCTGGTATCCCTTCTTCCACTAGTTCATTCGATCTTGTTTCTTATCCTTCCAGGCTTTGGGAAACTCTACCCGTTGTTTATACTGGTCGTAGCACATTCGTGCTTTCCTGAATACTTCACTCAAATATTTCGGGTTTTCAAACTTAATTCTGTCCCTGTAGGACTGTGGTAAATAGCTTAAGAATCGTTGGATTTTTACCTTATCCTCCCGGATGTACAGTACAAACCTTAGTAGTTCCAAAAATTTATTTATAAGGTCCTCCATTGTCATCTGTCCAAGTCGTAATTCGTAAAATTATTTAATTTTCCTTTCATAATATCTTTGAAAAAGGTATTGTTTCTTGAAATACTTCTTAAAGTCAGACCATTCCAACTATTTCTCCTTTAGCCCCTTGGCCAATTTTAGGTCTTGCCACAAAATGTTCGCCTTCCTTTCAGATTGTAGATGGCCATTCTGACCTTCATGTTGTTGGAATAGTTGTAGATCTGCAAGTATTTTTTTATGTCTAACAACCATGCCTCAGCTTCTTCTCCTATCCTAGATTATCCATCAAAGGTAGCTAGTTTAATCTTTTTAAATTCTCCTTCAAGGTGATCTACTTGTTTTCTTTTATGTCTGTTATAGTTTTGTCGTCAGCTTAAGGTGTTCCTTCAAATGAACTGTCTCTTTTTTTTGTTTCTTGCCCCGAGTTCTTGGAGGCCCTTTCGCCCTCCTCCTACATTCATCGTTTTCCATGCGTTGGAAACTTTCCTCTGTGTTATCTCCTACTGTATTTCATTGGAAAAGTAGTTGGAAGTTCATTTGGCCAGGCCTTATATACATTTGTATGTTATACCTATTCCACGACACTGAAATATTTCTGGAAGTTACTTCTATTCTGGTTGATTAATAATGAAATGGGTTTTCACTTCATTTCTCTTTTTTTTTTCTCTCTGTTCTTCCGGGATTTCTCAACAAAACCTTAAGCCTGGGGTCTTACTGTTGGAGGGTTTCTCATAAAAGTAAAAGCTGGTCTAACCTTTCAGCAAAGCTTAAACCCTAAAGATAACTAAAGGTGGTCATATTTACCTCTACACACCCTCTTACTCATATTCTTGACGCAATAAGAGTGCATGTGTGCATGGAGTTTTTGACATTGGGTTGTCTCTGTATTTTCCTTAAAAAATTAATCATAGAATGCTAGAAAAATGATTGGTATGGTTTTATTGGCCATTTGATTTTTGAAAAGGACAATGAATTTCTTCTTATTGTGCGATTCGGATATATATTCTGACATTTTTTTATTTATTCTTTGTTTCGTTCTTTCCTTGGTTATTCAAAGATATTTTTATCGCTAATGATGGGCCCTTTGTTTTGTGACGGTACCCATCAAATAGATTTGGACTCCTCCTCGCTCTCCATTTGGACAGTACGCAGTTTTTCGCAAAAGGGGAAAGCATCAAATATTCCTATTTAAGTTAAGACTTATTTCGGCTATACTCGTCTATCTTATTAGATTCTTTTCTTTCTTGTTCGAACAAGTCTATAATTGTTTTGAAGAAATGTGTGCAGGGTTTTCTTTAGGTCATGAGAATACATGGGGAACAACCTCCATCATATGCTTAAGAGGTATTCAAGTTCCGTTCTGCCCCTTTCTAGAAGCTTTGGCAACTCAAGAATTAAACGGGTTAATTCATTGTGGCAGAGGTTGTTTGTTTTTACACTTCTATTATTTAATTTCTAGGCCAATACGAGGGTCAACTGTAAAACTATAAGATTGGCTGAAAGACTCATGTCAGATTTTCTTATACTATGTCTTGACTCAATCATTAATGGAAGAACTATTTTTAACTTCCTCTTGACCTTTTGCATTTGCCTTGAAAGACAACTCGAGTAATATGATACTTGTTCTTTTCATTCTGTAGATTTGCCTTAAGTCTTTATCAACGCAGGTTCTCGACGAATTTAGAATAATGGCTGTATAAATGTCTGGTGTTTATATTCAACATAATTTTGTAATTATTGAGACGATTACTCACTTTATTCTGAGTCATATACAAGTCTATTATTGATTTACATTACCTCTGTGTATGTGATTTGTATGGTGTTATACTATTCCCTGGTAATAGTTGGGTATTGGCTAGATCTGTGCACTGGATGGTTAGACAGGTCTTATGTCTCAAAGTTTATGATTATGTCAATTATTTATGGATTGTCCTTCTTTAAACAACTGTAATCGTATATGGGTAGTCCTTATTTGATTGTAATTAGATCTCTATCACCATACAAATATGTAAACAAACCTATATGTGGTATATGGATATGTAGTCCATAGGGTCCATAGTACCTTGTATTTCACTCTTCAATATTATATGAGAATGGAAAATCTCAACTAAGTAATATGAATTCATTTTCTGAGTTTTAGTTATAGAGATAAACATAAACTTATATGTATATATACATATTTGGTCAATTTGATTTTTATATAGGTAGTTCCTCCTATAAAATTCAGTTACGGGAATAAACAACGACTGTAAATAGATCTGTTCCTTTCAAGTATGATGTACATAGATAAATTCTGCCTAACCGTTTAATTTTCATAAGGAAATAATTCCATAATTTTAGTCATTTGTTGTAAACTTGCTCCAAATGGATAGATCTCATTCATGGAATATATTACACTTTAATTCAACCAAATGCACTATATAAGATACATATATATACATAATCATTCAACAGATAACTTACATCAAATAGATATGATCGTTTAAACAGATACATGACAACAAGTAGATATGATCGTTCAAACATATACATTACAGCAAGTAGATATAGTTATTCCAAACAGAGAGGAAAAGATTACACATCTGGAGTAGCTCACGGGAATAAAAAGGAAACATCCACGTTCCTCCCAACCATAGAACAGGGCAGCCAAATTACTTTCCCGATTCAACCCCTAGCCTGACCATGAATCCATGAGGGAAAACTTGGAATCTCCTCTTCAGCAATGTCTTCCTCTATCCCTCGTCTTCTCCTTTCCTCACACTTAATTTTTAGTGTTCATAACAACAAGTAAATAGTAGTTATTTTCCCCAGCATACTTGGTAGCGTCCTGCCTCCTGACAAATGCTATTTAACAAAACAAATGTTTTTGCCTAGGTCTTTCTTTCCCCCCTTGGGAATTTTTGCAACTTTCTAAACCCTGATTTTCATGAGATGTCAATGGCCAAATCTCTGATTTTCCACTTGTAATAATCATCCCAAAGGTAGTTCCAACATGTTCCCCATATGCATAGAATCATGGTCAGCTGATTTTAACATGGTTGTTCCATTTGTCCTCCTGCAATTAATATAAAATATTATGTTTTCATACAAGTGCCATAGTCAAATAGTTAGTTGGGTCAAATCAAATCTCTGCCCAACATTCATAGTAATTAATTAAAATTATCAAATTCAAAATTCAAAATTGCCATAAATGGAAGAAAAAAAATCCAATTTCGAATTTACTAAAAACGGAATAATTTTCCCAACAAATTTTAAATTTCAAAAATACTTTATTTATGGGGATGTCACAATATGACAACAAAGAAACACACCTCGGTACAAGGGTGGTCACTACGACCATCAAAATTGTTCCTAAAAAGAGGAAGCATGTCACCCACTATGATACAAACACATGAGGGAGTTAAAATACCGATGAAAAGAGGTTACCCATCCAAGAGGAAGTCGACCAGCCTCAGCACTGACGGAGGGGTTGATCCATGACTAGAAATGATGGCGATTATGTCCATCATTCGAACAATATTTCCTCTTCGAGTCATAAAAATATTGAAGTTGGTGTAGAAGGAAGAGAGAATAATGAAGGATGTGTGGGTGATGGAGATGTATAAGACCCCCTCTTAATCAGTTGGAGATAGCACATACGATCACACATGTTCCCAAAAGGAAAAAGAGCACAGGTGAAAGGAAAACTCAATACTCTTGGGAGATGGAAGTGAATATAGAAGACATGGAGGTTGATGATGTTGATCAAGTGCTCGACAGGGCATCAATAAAGATGGTTCAAGTTAAACTAATTGTAGAGGAATTATCCCATGATCGGCCAACTATTTTTTAGGAAGAGTCGGTGTTACACCATGATAAGTATGATCAAGAGGTCAAGAAGTTGCAGATTAGGAGATTCAATCCAAAGGATGAGAAGGTCACAGGAAAATGGAGTTATGATATCAAGGTTAAAGGTTTGATACCTTCAAGGGTTATTAGATTCCATCAATCCATGAGTGATGCATTGGATCACTCAATAATTGAACAAGATTTGGGAGATTATAAGTTAAAGAAAAAAATGCATGCACTTGAATATGATCTAAGTCCCAGGCCATTGTTTACGGAGCCTTTGTCCATGATGACCCCAGACAAATTCCCTGAAGAAATATCTGGATCAAACTCAAAGGTCAAGTAAAATGTTGAATTATTGATGGACATAAAAAAGTATGTGGTTGAAAACATAAACAAAAGACTTAGCAAAATTTTGGAAGCTTGTCAGATTTCTATGGATTCAGGTGTCATGAGAGACATGCTTTTCTCAATTAGGGAATATCTAAATATTTACAAAATGATGAGCATTTTTACAAGAATGTTGAGTACATTTGGGGTAATATTATTGGATGTTGATGAGTTTACAAGGAAGAACGAAGACCTTCCTTCCAAGAATAGACTAAAGAAAATATGTGTCGGATGGCTCAGGAAGATAGATATCCTCTGTATCATCCCCATTTTTAATCCCCAAATTAATAAGGTATATCGTAAAAAGGGTGTATGTCCATGTGCCAAGCGACGTAATATGTAAACATTGTATATTGAAAATAATAAATAAAATGTATCGTCAATTACATACCTACATCGACAGATACATAGGGGCTAAGTATCCACAAGAGAGGGGTTCCAAGGGCGAATTATACATTCCTCTTAAACCCAAACCATACAATTACTTTTACTATGAAATGTAAGATAACGACCCCCTAATCCTTACTTAAGATTATGGGGTGATTTCATCTCTCTTATCCACCGATCAGCGACTCAGAGCTTCCCCATACCATCATCGTCGACGACACTCTTGGCCAAGACTCGACTTCAACAACCTTTCATGCCTCAACGATGATGTGTCTGGCATGAACATTTCAGATGTCACCGGTGAATTACTTCTGAGAGATCAACTGTTATTGTCCCATCTGAAGTTTTTCATAATCGTCACTAGTCAAGGTCTTCCGATGATATCACCCTTTTGACGTACAACTGAGATATGGCAATGTATAATATATTGGTTGTGGGGACTTAAGGACTTCTAGTCCCTCCAGGATCATCCCTGTTTCATTGAATGATCAACAAGTGACACCTATCAACCCATACGTCATTTTGGATGCCATGATGGCATTCCACGTGACATGACATCACCGTTCTCCATTTTCTCACTTAATGGGGCCTACGATAGTTTACAACAAAGATTATTTCTCCCCTATCCATTGATCAAAAAATCTGGTTTCTTTCCAAGACCTTTTTCATCAACACTTCTCTATTCATGATGCATCTACGACCTTTGGAATCAATGACTTAGATCTTCTAGGTGCCTATAACATGCACAATGATTAATGTCCTTCTTCACACTTTTGTTAATGGACCCAAGGGGGTCCAAAATAGAACTACGTTCAAGATCTTATCTCTCCTAATCATCAGACAAAGACCAGATTCTTTGAATCACTAGTAGAAATGATAATGGCCCCAATGACCATGTCATCGTCGGTACTTCCTTGAGCTTTCCACTCGATCACCAACTTATACTTCCCAATGATGATTCATATGGCATCAATAATTCAATCCTCACCAAGGTTTCCTTAGACAGATCGATGACTCTTGTTACACCATGCCTACATCACAGATAAACAATCAAGATTTGTCATCCTCTAGATCTAATAGTCAAGAATATGATTGATGCCATAACGATTTCTAGGCCTCCCGTGACAACCCATATCTCGTCAACCATTCTACAGGTGACACCTGTCACCCCAGGGACATGTTGGATGCCACGATGGCACTTCTATGTCAACATGATGTCATTATGACATTACTAACCCTTTTTGCTTTCTCAGGAGGGGTCCATGATGATCTACAACTAATATTTCATCTTTCCTAAAAAATGATTGACAATTCTCAATTATCCCCTAGTCTTTGTCATCGTGGACACTACTTGTTTCTCGACACTCACAGGAAGTCATGTCCTCAATTATTATGATGACAATTTTTTCATTGGGGACAGTTCTCTTTCCCTCTCATTTACCTTCTCCAATGAACGAACAGGTATAGCCACCTCTAGATCCAACAATCAATATTTTTAAGTGAAGCCTCGAGGGTCTCCATGCCCAACGAGACTACTCATATCCCCTCGACCAATCAATGGTCGAAACATGGCGACATCGTAGACATGTTCACTGTGATGCTGGAATACCATGTCATTATGATGTCATCGTTCTCTTTCCTCACTTGAACAGAACCTACGATGATCTACGACTGGGTT
This sequence comes from Picea sitchensis, assembly GCA_010110895.2. Classification (NCBI taxonomy): domain Eukaryota; kingdom Viridiplantae; phylum Streptophyta; class Pinopsida; order Pinales; family Pinaceae; genus Picea; species Picea sitchensis. The sequence continues at coordinate 103,757 of SNQJ01S0047728.1, forward strand.
TCCATCTAGCCTCTACACCGATCAACAATTATCATTCTTTCTCATTACATTTATCACCATCGACCATCTTGGACCATCACTTATATTAACTAATGTCCTATCCTCGCTGAAGATGTGATTGGAATCGACGATCCATATTCTCGTCAATTTACTCTTGACCGATCGACGACCTTCATTCCACCATAGGATTTTCATCATCATTGGTATTTTCATAAGTCCCAACATTTGTTCCTTCTCGAGGACGATTCCTCTCTCGATGAAAGGCTGAGATTTATTCACCTGACCAAATCAACAACCAAGAGCATCCTCATCTCAACCACATGGATTTATATAGGTTATCAATCCAAATTTGGACTTAACCAATTCAAAAATTCTACCAAGTATTCACGAGGGTTTCACCAGGGTTTCGACCCCCCTTTCGCAGCAATCACTAAGCCTACTACTTGGCACAGGGTGAGGAACCGACCCCCATAGCCATTTGCATCAAATAGAGGGAAAATAACACAAAGGTCTATCAACCTCCTCTGGAATTCAACCAACCATTATTATAGGATTCCATTCCCCTCAGATGTGACATCCCCAAAAATAAAGTATTTTTTTGAAATTTAAAATTTGCTGGAAAATTATTCTGTTTTTAGTAAATTCAACTTTGGAAAATGTTTTCCATTTATGACAATTCCAAATTTCGAATTTGCTAAATTGTAATTAATTATTATGACTGTTGGGCAGAGACCTGATTTGACCCAACTAACTATTTGACTATGACACTTGTATGTAAACAAAATATTGTTTTATTTATTGCAGGAGGACAAATGGAACAGCCATGTTAAATTCAGCTGAATGACTCCATGAGTGGGGAACATGTTGGAACTACCTCTGGGATGATTTTTACACGTGGAAAATAAAGGATTTGGCCATTGGAAGCCCCTGAAAATCAGGGATTTAGAAAGCTGTGAAAATTCCCAAGGGAGGGAAAAAAAACCTAGGCAAAAAGATTTTATGGATAAATAGCATATGTGAGGAGGCAGGACGCTGCCTAGTATTCTAGGGAAAAAGGATTACTAGACACTTGTTGTTATGAACACTGAACTTTGAGTGTGAGGCAAGGAGAGGATTACAGATATAAGAAACATTGTTGAAGAGGAGATTTCAAGTTTGCGCTCATGGATTCATGGTCAGGGTAGGGGTTGAACCAGGCAAGTGATTTGGTTTCCCAGTTCTAAGGTTGGGAGGTACGTGGTTGTTCCCTTTGTCTTCCTGCGAACTGGTTTAGATATGTAATCTCTTCCTTCTCTGTTTTGAATGATCATATATCTGATGTAGTGAACTCGTTAAATCTGAATTGAAATTATGTTCCATCTCTTTGAATTAATTCAGTACAGTAGTAATGCCCTCTTTTAATTCGGTATGAATACCATAACCTGAGCAAAATCTATTCAATGTATGAAGTATAAAAATAAACTGATAGAATGCCTTATGAATTAATGTTGAGTAACATTTTTATGTTTGAGTTAATCTCGAATGAGTATTAAAGTCTGCCTTTTAATTGTTATGATAATCGGATGGAAATTACATGGTTGAATTCTGGTATAATCCCTTTCTAAACTAGGTTATTATTACGGAGATAGTTGTAGGGTAATTAGTAGTATATCGAAACTCCAATGTATAGAATTATCTACTTGTAAATGGACTTGAACCTAAGAACTTTGCATAGGGTATTTATACTTCGGTAAGAACTTATGCGCCAAGTAATGATAATTATTAGGGTTTTATTTTAAGTACCTAATAGCCCAAAACAAATAAAAATACTAGGTATGACAGAAACCACAATCAATATTTCTTTTACCTATATATATATATGCCTAAGTATTATAGTGGAAATGGACAAAATTACGAGTACAGAAGTTGTAAGTGATTTCCTGCCGATATGTCTGCAACTTTTTCCTTTTAGAGCTTAATGCCAACAGTGTTCACATCTGCAACTTTTCCTTTTAGAGCTTAATGCCAACAAGGTTCACACATATATATATATATAGATATATATATATATATATATATATATATATATATATATATATATATATATATTCTGGGAATAAATAGGAGTTTACAGAAGTAACAATCCTAATTGACCATAACATAACCTCTGAGCATAATGACATAGAATAATAAAATAGAGTGAGAGAATCTTTTCCAATTATAAACATTCTAATTATGATGAAGAAATCGTAATACCATTAAGCGGATTTTAAATCATCCATGCCTGATATTGTTTTCAATTACATTGTCAAAAGAAAATAATTTGGGAATTAAATCTCAAAGGGATCTTAATATAAATATAATTCCTGCAAGTATTGTGTCCTCCTCCAACTACAAGTTATCAATATATCAATCGGAAACATCCTTAAAATCTGGAAGACACCAAGAATCGGGATGAAACTTCTTCAGTAACAAAAATTTACAAAGCGTTGATTCTCATTTATTATACTCAGAAGAATAAGTCTGTGAGACACTAGGCATAGAACCCAAATACCTTTTTTTGCGATATGTAAGATTCGACATCCCAGATCCTGGCATGGTCGACATCCCTGCAAATTTTATCATTTAAAGCATTATTATAATATACGAAGTAAAACAAATGCAAAATTTCAATAGAACAATGAATACTGGAAATAGTTGAGACCGAACGATACTTAACTTATGCCTAGAGTCTGGCATCCTGCCCTCGTCACTTTTCATTTGAATAAACATCCTAGGATGAGGAGAAGGGGGTCCAAGTATCCCTGATGGGTACCCTTGCATCAAAAGGATACCACCATTAGTGTCAGTACCAAATCTTAATAAGTCCTCTCTTACAAAGAAGTAGCCAAGAGCAAAAACCCTTAACTTGTAAACTATTCACGTATGCCTTACGAGGAGACTAAAGTAATAATACATACATTTCGTACAGGACATAGACCTTATTAAAGGGGTTAAGTTTGAAACATTCATGAACCAAACTACAATGAATAATTATAACCAAACAGTAAAAGGAAGGGTCATTACTCTACGGTATTCCAGTGACAGGAACTAATCTTCGACCGTATAGATAACAAGGTTTCAGTAAAAACTTTGTACGCCATAATAACCCTGTAAGTTGTTCGAGGCACTACAGGAACAGAAGGATTTAAACCTAAATAAAGTAATTGATTGTGTGGAAACCAGTCGAGAGTCTAGCAGACCTACAAAGAATGGCTCCATCCTTACAGGGAAATAAAATAAGAATGTTGTATAGTATACTACCAAACAAGGGACCTGTTGACACTCGAAACTAAAATGGGTTGTAGCAAATCAATCTCGAGGCAACCTCGAACCACTTTGGATTGGGAGCTGCCCCTTCCAACCCGAGAGGGATCTCTTGAACAATGTCACAATAGGAATTTAAGTAGCATGAAAAAGGTGGGCAGATTTACGGGTAAATGATGGTCTTAGATTTTTGGAGTTTGGGTGTTAAACCAGGGGAAAAGGTCCATTGAGCATGGAGTCAAATGAAAACCGAGAAAAAGAGACAATAGCAGAGATCGAATAGCTTGTGGAAAGTGAGGCAAAGTAAGTCTATCTTTCAGTGCTTTGATAAATCATGATGCAGTAGGGGAAAGAAAAAGGAAAGGCCGACGTAGCAAAGGATACATGCAGAGTTCTGAAAATGCAGATTGGTCTTACACAGCTGATAGCTGGTGCAGAGGAAAGGCAATAAACATTTGCAAAAAACCCAAACCCTTTCATTACAGTAGTGGTCGTACTAAAGTGTAACTAAGCCCATCAGTTAGAGGAAAACAAAATGTAATGCAGTCGTAATGGATTAAGGAAGACATAAAGAGATGGTAAAGACAATTTAAGTTGAGCGTAAGGAAACACATAAACGAAATCCAAACAGTTTTAACACAGCCAAAAGAGAAGAAAACACGCTGAAAGAAATCGACTGTGATGAATCTCACAGTCACAAATAAACATCTTTTTTATTACTCCAATAATGGTTTGCACAATAACTCAGCAATTACAATGAATCTCTCTTGACAGATATTTTTCTCCCAGTCCTGCGCTCATGTGCCCCCGTTCTCTAAATGTTACGTACATCAGTCTTTTAAACAGAAAAATAAAACTCTTTGTCTTCCAGGAATATGAAGCGGTTTGTCTTCCTGGCACTCTGTGACTGACAGAAGCATTGCTGGCAAGATGGGTGTCTGATATTCATCATCTCTGGTCATCATGATTGACTTGAAGAACTGGGTACACAGGATCCTCTCGAGCAGACCCAGACCTTCCATACCTTACACTTAATGTATGAGGAGAAGCTTCACCTACCCCTTCTTGCCTTTATTTACTCCAAGCAAAGGCCGGGAGCGGGATCGTATCGGATCGTACCTGGAGATCGAGATGATCCTTTCGGCGACTGGACTCGGTGCCTCTAGACCCCTTTAGCACAGTTCCTTTCTTTCCCAAGTGACTATGGGTTGTAACCCCGTGCTTATTCCCAGAGCGCTTTCGGTGTTCACGAATGGAAAGATTTAATCCTTACTTCTGGTAATCGCGATGAGCGAAACACTGAGAAGTATTAATCTAGCGCCACGTGCCCCTCTGGATCTGACGGCTCTACATTCTCTCGTCAATGTTGTGGGCCCCAGGTCCTAGATGCTCTCGTCACTTCGTGTGTTGTGGCTGGGAGGAGCTAGTCCTTATGTTTCAAAGTCGCGATGGGCGAAAAGGCGAGGAGCCTAATCGCGCACCACGTGTCCCTCTGGATGGACGGCTGAGATATTCTTAGCAACGTTGTGGGCCCCAAGTCCTAGACACTCTCATCACTTCGTGTCTCACGGTTGGGAGGAACTAGTCCTTATGTTTCAAATTCATGATGGGAGAAAAGGGGAGGAGCCTAATCGCGCACCACGTGTCCCTTTGGATGGACGGCTGAGATCTTCTCGGCAATGTTGTGGGCCCCAGGTCCTGGACGCTCTCGTCACTTCATGTCTCGCGGCTAGGAGGAGCTTTTTTTTACTGCCGGTGCCCTCCACACGTAACCGTCGGATAAGGCTTAAGTGTTGGTGCCTCTTGCAACTCGCGACCTCGCGAGTTGGAGTGTCGAACCTTGGCACTCTCCCTTAGCGAAATCCCGAGAGGCGATGGCTCTTTTCCTTTCCACAATTCTTGCAACTCGTGATCTCGCGCAACCAAAGGATATGGTCTTCCCTCCGAACTCACGAACCCTGAGTTCAAGAAATGAACCCATGCATCAACTGATCGCAATCAATGGCCCTTGCTACTTCGCAAGTTCTCCACGGAGACTTCTGACCGTTCTCCTCTTTGAAAAATTATGCGTTATACTTGGCATGACTGGGCTGAGTGCAATTACCCATTGACCGTTGATCTTCTTTCACTCTGCCTGTACAAATAATCTCCTTGACGGTTTCTTTGGAATACCTTGCATCAGATTCCCTGCAACATGATCTCCTGAACAAAAGTTGAGATGACTGTAATATTGCTCCAAAAGTTCTCTATCAGAAACCTCTCGGGCAGAGTTTCTTGTAATTTTTTCAATTTCTATCTAATCGAGCATATCGGAAGGCACACCATGCCGATACTTTGCTACTTGTTTGACCATTTTATCCTATAAGAAATTCTGTGTGTTCGCAACTGTGCTCAAAGAAGCATCATCTGTAAACACCATTCTTTCCCGCTTCAAACATCTTTTCAAATTAGATTCTCCCAACTATGGTGGTCTCCATTTTCTTTCTCCACAGAAACATGTCCACGACTTTCTGTATTGCAATTCCAAATTGCTCGATGGAGATCCACTAGGAGTTACATGCTGCAAATACAAATGTTCACAAAAAGTAACCAGAATGGTGCATCTTTCCTTAGCAATCAGTTCTCCCAGTGTATTCCATATTGGTCTAGGATAAATTCAAACAATTTTAAAGTGGATACCATACAAGTCCTAAGAGACGAAAGAAACCCAACACCAAAGGTATTCTTACTCTTTGATTTCCATTCACCCAAGACAGTAATCCAAATACATATCCCCTAGTTTGGACAACCCTTCTGAACTGCGTTGTGAATGAAATGTTTTGGCCATAGAAATTAAATGCTAGAACACTTGGAACAGCCTGCACACTCATCCCTCTAGGTGGAGAAATCCTCACAGTATAGGTACTATTTGCGCTTCCTACATTTGTCACTGTTCGGATGACTGAACTGTTGCCATTGAATTCTGAGATTTGAAATGAAAGGATAATTGAGATTGGAAGTTGTTGGAGGAAATTTTGTGCATACACCATGATCTCCTGTGACGAACCTAAGAGATGAATCATCATAGCCAATCCCACAGAGAAAGTTGATATAATATGTAGGCCCGACATCATACACAAGTCTTGGATTTTCTACTTTCATAGGGTTTAGAAGTACTGCTCCAAAGTCAAATGGACCCGCAGTCTATCCTTGTGGAGCGGCAGTTATGATATTCTTATTTTTATCCATTGTGAGCAAGGTTGTTGTGTCTGGAGCAATTTTATCAGTTTTACGATGGCTTCTGAAGTCTTTCCTTTGGCTAAAACTTTCAGCAACTTCCCGTGCATACCGCTTGACTTCTTTGCTTCCGCCTTTTTCTCTCATGCCTGAATTAGTCTGTCCATATGCAAGAACCATAGCCTTGGGCAGCGTAGTCAATTTTTTATCTCTGTTACAACATCGGCTCCAACTAGGGATGGTTCTTTCCTGAAAGTGCCAAGAACCGTAGACCAGGTGGCCTTCATCCATATCAAATCCTGAATCTTTGCGGAACAAAAACTCCTTATTCCAAAACCATACCGGATTCAAAACTGAACTAAAAACATATTGAAAACTACCATTGCAATCTAGTTCTTGAAGTCAAGCTTATTTATATACATCACCTACTCTAACTACTAAAAGATTTCCAGAATCAAATGATATGAAAATGCCAGTGAAGCCAATCCAATAATTGTCTTCTCATTGGAAAAAATTTTACACTTTCTTCGAGCAGGCTGAAAAAAGAAATCGACAACTTCCAACTGACCTATTGGTGATCATGGATTTTCGAAACTTTCATCAATTATTGTGACCAAATATTCCCGACATAGCGTACTCCTCCATTAAATGAATCTAAAATCTCAGCAAAAGGTTCTTGGAAAAACATATCATACTGAGGTTTTAAAACATCCATGACTGCTCTATGTTCTTATTCATGATACTCAGGATCATTAAAGATGGCAACCATTTCTTTTTCATGAAACAAAGCAGAGTCTAGAATCTGATCTTCTAGTAGGAAATCATCACAAATAGGTTCGCTAACTTCCTGTAGGGTTCCATGAAATACCTGACTGTCACTATCCAAAAACATATTTACATCTTCTTCCTGAGTAAGTTCACAAAATCCAGCATCCTCATGAGCCAACTCTTCCTCATACTGATCATTTTCATCAACTTGAGAAAATTCTATTTTTTCTTCCTCTTCCTCCAGAGGACTTGTATCACAACAATCTTCACAAAGGATTTCAGCAGAATATATCCTCTTACAATGTTGATGAAAAGGTGTGTGAAAACATTTCAATGAAGGAATACTGGAATGGGGTAAAGATTTATACTAGAGTCTAGCATCCTTTTCCAATGAAAACATAAATAATTTCATGAGGACATCTTCATGATGTACATTTAATTCTTCCATGAGCTTGTGGAATTCAAACAAATGTTGACCAGGATTGTCGTCCTCATCTTCTCCAAATTTAGGAAGAATATCCCCCCAAATTTTAATGTCTGGAACAGTGTTTGGAAAGCCATAAATATTTGCAAAGTCCAGAGGAGCAAACCTTGTAGCAATTCGAGCAACGAACGAGCTCGACATTTGAGACCAGTGGAGTTGCCAACAAAATCATGAAGAGTCTACGAACCAAGGAGTCGCCAGGTGAATGATCACAGCCAATTGAATGCCTATCCCTTGTTGACCATCAAGAGATAGATCTGAACTTTGTCGTACTCCAGGGAAGATAACCTCGTCCTCCGTCCCCGGAAACAGTGCCAAAAATGTTGACACTCGAAACTGAAATGGGCTATAGAAAATCAATCTCGAGGCAACCTCGAACCACTTTGGATTGGGAGTTGCCCCTTCCAACCCGAGAGGGATCTCTCGAACAATGTCACAATAGGAATTTAAGTAGCATGAAAAATGTGGGCAGATTTACGGGTAAATGATGGTCTTAGATTTTTGGAGTTTGGGAGTTAAACCAGGGGAAAAGGTCCATTGAGCATGGAGTCAAATGAAAACCGAGAAAAAGAGACAATAGCAGAGATCGAATAGCTTGTGGAAAGTGAGGCAAAGTAAGTCTATCTTTCAGCGCTTTGATAAATCATGATGCGGTAGGGGAAAGAAAAAGGAAAGGCCGACGTAGCAAAGGATACATGCAAAGTTCTGAAAATGCAGATTGGTCTTACACAACTGATAGCTGGTGTAGAGGAAAGGCAATAAAAATTTGCAGAAAACCCAAACCCTTTCGTTACAGTAGTGGTCGTACTAAAGTGTAACGAAGCCCATCAGTTAGAGGAAAACAAAATGTAATGCAATCGTAATGGATTAAGGAAGACATAAAGAGATGGTAAAGAGAATTTCAATTGCGCATAAGGAAACACATAAGCGAAATCCAAACAGTTTTAACACAGCCAAAAGAGAAGAAAACATGCTGAAAGAAATCGACTGTGATGAATCTCACAGTCACAAATAAACATCTTTTTTATTACTCCAATAATGGTTTACACAATAACTCAGCAATTACAATGAATCTCTCTTGACAGATATTTTTCTCCCAGTCCTGCGCTCATGCGCCCCCCTTCTCTAAATGTTACGTACATCAGTATTTTAAACAGAAAAATAAAACTCTTTGTCTTCCAGGAATCTGAAGCGGTTTGTCTTCCTAGCACTCTGCGACTGACAGAAGCATTGCTGGCAAGATGGGTGTCTGATATTCATCATCTCTGGTCATCGTGATTGACTTGAAGAACTGGGTACATAGGATCCTCTCGAGCAGACCGCTTGCCAGACCTTCCATACCTTACACTTAATGTATGAGGAGAATCTTCACCTACCCCTTCTTGCCTTTATTTACTCCAAGCAAAGGTCAGGAGCGGGATCGTATCGGATCGTACCTGGAGATCGAGATGATCCTTTCGGCGACTGGACTCGGTGCCTCTAGACCCCTTTAGCACAGTTCCTTTCTTTCCCAAGTGAATATGGGTTGTGACCCTGTGCTTATTTCCAAAGCGCTTTCAGCGTTCGCGAATGGAAAGAGTTAATCCTTTCTTCTGGTAATCGTGATGAGCGAAACGTCGAGAAGGCTTAATCTGGCGCCAGGTGCCCCTCTGGATCCGACGGCTCTACATTCTCCCATCAATGTTGTGGGCCCGAGGTTATGGACGCTCTCGTTACTTCGTGTCTCGCGGCTGGGAGGAGCTAGTCCTTATGTTTCAAAGTCGCGATGGGTGAAAAGGCGAGGAGCCTAATCGAGCACCACGTGTCCCTCTGGATGGACGGCTGAGATATTTTCGGCAATGTTGTGGGCCCCAAGTCTTGAACTCTCTCGTCACTTCATGTCTCGCGGCTGGGAGGATCTATTCCTTATGTTTCAAAGTCGCGATGGGAAAAAAGGCGAGGAGCCTAATCGTGCACCACGTGTCCCTCTGGATGGACGGCTGAGATCTTCTCGGCAATGTTGTGGGCCCCAGGTCTTGGACGCTCTCATCACTTCATGTCTCGCAGCTAAGAGAAGATTTTTTTTATTGTTGGTTCCCTCCACATGTAACCGTCATCTAACGCTTAAGTGTTGGCGCCTCTCGCAACTCGGGACCTCACGAGTTGGAGTGTCGAACCTTGGCACTCTCCCTTAGATAAATCCCGAGAGGCGATGGCTCTTTTCCTTTCCACAATTATCGCGACTCCCGATCTTGTGCAACCAAAGGATATGGTCCACCCTCCGAACTCATGAACCCCGAGTTCAAGAAATGAACCCACGCATCAACTGATCGCGATCAACGGCCCTTGCTACTTCGCGAGTTCTCCACGGAGACTTCTGACCATTATCCTCTTTGAAAAATTCCGCGCTATACTTGGCATGACTCGGCTGAGTGAAATTACCCACTGACCATTGATCTTCTTTGAATCTTCTTGTACAGATAATATCCTTGACAGGTTCTTTGGAATACCTTGCATCAAATTCCCCGCAACATGATCTCCTGAACAAAAGTTGAGATGACTGTAATATTTCTCCAAAATTTCTCCATTAGAAACCTCTCGGGTAGAGTTTCTTGTAATTTTTTCAATTGCTATCTAATCGAGCATATCGGAAGGCACACCATGTCGATACTTTGCTACTTGTCTGACCATTTTATCCTATAAGCAATTCTGTGTGTTCACAACTGTGCTCAAAGAAGCATCACCTGTAAACACCATTCTTTCCCGCTTCAAACATCTTTTCAAATTAGATTCTCCCAACTATGGTGGTCTCCATTTTCTTTCTCCACAGAAACATGTCCACAACTTTTTGTATTGCAATTCCAAATTGCTTGATGGAGATCCACTAGGAGTTACATGCTGCAAATACAAATGTTCACAAAAAGTAACCAGAATGGTGCATCTTTCCTTAGCAATTTGTTCTCCCAGCGTATTCCATATTGGTCTAGGATAAATTCAAACAATTTTAAAGTGGATACCATACAAGTCCTAAGAGACGAAAGAAACCCAGCACCAAAGGTATTCTTACACTTTGATTTCCATTCACCCAAGACAGTGATCCAAATACATATCCCCGAGTTTGGACAACCCTTCTGAACTGCACTGTGAATGAAATGTTTTGGCCATAGAAATTAAATGCTAGAACACTTGGAATAGCCTTCACACTCATCCCTCTAGGTGGAGAAATCCTCACAGTATAGGTACTATTTGCGCTTCCTACATTTGTCACTGTTCGGATGACTGAACTGTTTCCATTGAATTCTGAGATTTGAAATGAAATGATAATTGAGATTGGAAGTTGTTGGAGGAAATTTTGTGCATACACCATGATCTCCTGTGATGAGCCTAAGAGATGAATCATCATATCCAATCCCACATAGAAAGTTGATATAATCTGTGGGCCCGACATCATACACAAGTCTTGGATTTCTACTTTCATAGGGTTTAGAAGTACTGCTCCAAAGTCAAATGGACCCGCAGTCTATCCTTGTGGAGCGACAGTTATGATATTCTTATTTTTATCCATTGTGAGCAAGGTTGTTGTGTCTGGAGCAATTTTATCAGTTTTACGATGGCTTCTGAAGTCTTGCCTTTGGCTAAAACTTTCAGCAACTTCCTATGCAGACCACTTGACTTCTTTACTTCCACCTTTTTCTCTCATGCCTGAATTAGTCTGTCCATATGCAAGAACCATAGCCTTGGGCAGCGCAGTCAATTTTTGATCTCTGTTACAACAGGACCCTTCCACACCTTAAGAAAAATCACTTAGTTTCTCGGTGACCATTCCCAAGGGAGAAATGCCTCCCTGAGATTTATTAAAGGAAGAACAACAATGAAAGTAACCAAACATGGTAGTAACTACCTGCGAAGAAAACTATGTCAGTGGAAAGACCCCTAATTACATGATTCACGGGTGGGAAGGCTGAGACATTTAGAGAAACTGGAGAGGGGACTAATAATATTACAACCTCCTCCAGGAACGGTCCTATCCCATAGAGAAATAATAACCAGGGCTTCTTAATAAAATATTATAACTAGAGTACAGAACATAAGTCATTCTCACGATAATGAACCTTCCGGAAATTTTCCTTATATCCTTGATATTACAGTAGCGTTCAAAGGAAAGACTTACCAGAGGAAGCGGTGACCTGGTCTGCTCCACCGAGTAGTAGCCTCCACTTGGGAAATTTTTTGCCTACAAAGGAACATCATGCAGAGCTATTTCGAGGTTTTCACAATGACTAAGGAAACATCTGCAACCCTAAGAGTGTCTCCTTTGACGACTAATTTTATTGTCGAGAGTACAGTAGTGGTTATGGCCATGTGTTGGGGATGAACTGGCGCAATCCAGTTGGAGGGAAGGACAAGAGGATTCTTCGAGATGCAGACACCAGGAACACATTAATGGTAGATACAGGATGCCTTAATTTTTTTGACAGACAGGCCTACCCTCTCACCTCAAGAAATCGCGAAAGTTAATAGGAATTTACTCTGTGACTTGACTAGTTAGGGTCCATTTATTTTCCAAGTGTGCCCATCACTGTTAGCCTCTCATTCAAATGAGCCTCTATTGATTCATCATGTAGTTGAATCCGTTTTAGTTATAGTCTTTCCGTTTTAAACCCCCTTACCCAAACCCGTTGAAGAACTGAACCATCCCACAGCTTGCTAAGCGTCTTTCAAAACACCTATTTCCAACTAAGAGATATGGACCCTACTTCATGACTCTATAGAATACATACAGTTTTAAACCAAAACAAGTTACTTCGTCCTGCGCACAACATAGAGAATCTCGCGCTAAGGATAGACTAGGAATATGGTTCCTAAGTCTAGACTATTTGTTTATGAATATAGACATAAGCGAATAGAGGTAATATTTGTCAAACTTCTAGAGTCTGGAAACCTATCCTCATAATGTTACCCAACCAAGTAATACGACTAGGGTAGAGTGGAAATCATGCGATAGACAGAACATGGTTACCTCGCAGAGTTTATGATAGAAATGAAGACCATCCCCTTTAACAGTAATTACATACAAACTTAAGAGGATACTGATACATAAAAAAAAAAGTATGGTAGATTCAATCAATTATAGGTACATTACATATGGTATCAAAGCAAAAGGTTACAACACTAGAACTTAACAAGGATACTTTAGTTGCTTTATATATATATATATATATATTGATTTAAGCAAAACTAATAAACCTTTTTGTTACAAATAGAAAACCCTTTCTATTTTGTGTGAATTATGGCAACTTAGGATGATGTGGAAATCAGAATGGAAGGAAATCCAGAGCAAGGACCTCCTGGAGATCCAAGAAAGAATAGTGACGGAAGCTCACCTACGGAAGTACTAGAAACAATGAGGAATCTTATTGTTAAACTGCAGGTTTTCAAAGAAGACAATGAGAAACTAAAGAAAGCACAACAGGAACAGCAAGAGATAAATGAAGTCCTGCTGCATAGCATAGTAACCAAGAAAATCCCAAAGGATGATAATCATGAAGAAGAGGTCAGTAAGAGGGCCTCCAAGAACTATGTTCCTGAAGCATAAAAAGAGGACAGCGCATATGAGGGTACCCCTTCAACTAAAGATAAAGAAAAACCAGACAGAGAAAGGAAACAAGTAGATAATCTTGAAGGGGAATTCAAGAATATTAAACCTGCTACATTTGACGGGGAATCCAGAACAGGTGAGGAAGTTGAGGCATGGTTATTATATATCAAAAAATATTTCCAAATATACAACTATTCCAGCAATATGAAATTCAGAATGGCCATTTACAACCTGAAAGGAAAGGCCAGCATCTGGTGGCAAGATCTGAAATTGGCAAAGGTCTTCAAAGAAAAAAAGATGGAATGGTCTGACTTCAAGAAATATTTCAAAAACCAGTACCTATCTTAAAGCTACTATGAAAGGAAAATGAAAGAATTCTATGAGTTAATACTTGGACAGATGACAATGGAGGACCTTATAAATAAATTCCTAGAATTACTAAGGTTCGTACCTTACATCTGGGAGGATAAGGTGAAAATCCAACTATTCTTAAGTTGTTTACCACAGTCATGCAAGGATAGAATTGAATTTGATAGCCCCAAATCCTTGAGTGAAGTATTCAGGAAAGCATGAATGTGCTACGACCAGTATAAACAGTGGATAGATTTTTCCAAAGCCTGGAAGGATAAGAAACAAGATCAAATGAACCAGCGGAAGAAGGGATACCATCTAGCTCCTTATCGGAATGCAGCAAAAAGATTTTCGAGAAAATATTTTCACTCCAACCATCTGAATACGCAAGGCAACGGTAAACCGGTAAATCTGGGAATGAAGAAGTTTGGGGAAAGCCCCCGCGAACCATTAAAGTGTTGGGAATGTGGAGAACCTCACCTAAGAAGGAACTGTCCATATTTAATTTCAGCAAACCAAACTATTGTTCATAACTTGCAGGAAGCCTCAACAGTGGGTGATGTCAGCAGAATTCCGCATTGGATAAATGCAGCCATAGATGGTCGACAAGCTGACCACCAGTCCTCTGTGGTATAAATCGAAGGTAAAATCAATAACACTTGAATTTTTGTTTTAATTAACCCTGGAGCTACGTTAAGTTATATTATTCCTGGTATAGTAGAGTCAAATAAACTTAAGAAACTAAAGCATGCGAAATCATGGCTGGTACAACTAGCTACCGGAACTAAAAGGAAAGTAGTTGAATTTATTTCTAATTTTGAGTTCAGCTTATATGGTCAGAACATAAGGACAAATATGAACATCCTACCCCAAGGATCTTATGATATGACTATCGAAATGGATTGGTTGGAAAAGCACAAGGCAATACTCGATTTTTATACAAAGACACTTAGCTATAAAGACAATTATGACACTACTAGAATAGCCCAAGGTATACCAAAACCGGTATCAGTCAGACAATTTTTTGCTATGCAATTCAAGAAATGTATGAGAAAGGGATGTCAAGTTTATGCCATCCAAGTAACAAACTTGTTAGAAAATAAAGACAAACCTAACTTGGAATACTTTGTTGTTTTATGTGATTTCAGAGACGTATTCGTTGATGAAATATCTGAATTACCCCCTAGAAGAGAAATAGACTTCTCCATAGACCTACTACCTGGTTCAGCCCCTATCTCGAAAGCACCTTGCCGAATGAGTATACCAGAATTGACGGAATTGAAAATCCAACTGCAGGAGTTATTGGACAAAGAGTATATCAGACCGAGTGTTTCACCTTGGGGAGCACCCGTCCTCTTTGTGAAAAAGAAAGGTGGTGCTCTAAGACTATGTATTGATTATAGACTATTGAACAAAGTGACTATTAAAAAAAGGTACACTTTACCTAGGATAAACGATCTGTTCGATCAAGTAGGTGGGGCAAAGAACTTTTTGAAGTTGAATTTACAATCTGGATATCATCAAGTTAGGATAAAGGATGAGGACATAAGAAAGACAGTTTTTCGAACAAGATATGGACATTACGAATTTGTGGTCATACCTTTCGGACTCACTAACGCACCAGCCACATTCATGTGCTTAATGAATAGTATTTTTAGTCAATACTTGGAAAAATTCGTGCTGGTGTTTATGGACGATATACTGGTATATTCAAAAATAGAAGAAGAACATGAAGAACACTTAAGAATCATCCTTCAAACTTTGAGGAAACACCAACTGTATGCTAAATTCGATAAGTGTGATTTTTATCAGAAGAAGATAAAATACCTAGGACATGTCATTTCTACAGAAGGCATTGTAGTCGACCCTGAGAAAGTAAGATCCGTTATCAAATGTCCGGTACCGAAGGATGTAAAGGGCATCCGGTCATTCATGGGAATCACTGGATATTATTGCAGATTTATAGAGGGGTTTTCCAAAATAGACTACCCCATCACATCGTTAAAAAAGAAAGGGACCAAGTTTAACTGGTCACAAAAGTGCCAAGATATTTTTAATAAGTTGAAGGAATTATTAACGACGACACCCATTCTAAAGGTAGCAGACCCAGATAAATACTTCACGGTCTATGTCGACGCAAGTAAAGAAGGAATAGGTGGTGTCCTAACTCAAGAAGGACATGTTATTTTCTATGAGTCCCAAAAGTTAAAGGAACATGAGCGAAACTACGTCACTCACGATTTAGAATTGGCAGCAGTAATACATGCCTTAAAAATGTGGCGACACTAAATAATGGGTAGAAAGTTTCTACTATTGATAGATAACAGTGGGGTGAAAAACCTGTTTAACCAACCAGATCTTAATGCAAGGCAAGCAAGGTGGCTAACCTTTTTGAGCGAATTTGACTTTGAGGTAAGACACATCAAAGGTAAGGAAAATAAGGTAGTAGATGCTTTAAGCAGAAGAGTCCACAGGATATTTGAGATAAATGTCAACAGGGCAGAAAGTGATATAGAACAGAGAATAAGGATGGCAGGTATTAATGACGAAAATTAAACAAAGTTAGTGGTAGAATTACATGACACTACAACAAACTCACACAAACGAGACCTGAATATCAATAAAAATGGGTTACTACGTTTTAAAAATAGACTTTACATACCCGATTCAGTAGAGTTAAAGATAACAGTTCTTGATGAAGTCTATAAGAAACCGTATTCTGGTCATCCAAGATACCAGAAAATGATAACAACACTCAGGAAAATTTTCTATTGGCCTAACATGAAGGGTGAAACAGCAGAATACTTGGCTAGGTGCCAAGACTATCAGCAGGTAAAGGCCAAACACCAGCATCCAGATGGCCTATTACAACCATTACCAATACCAAAATGGAAATGGGAGACCATATCGTTGGACTTTATTACAAGTTTGCCCAAAACTCAGAAACAGAATGACTCTATCATGGTTTTAATCAATAAACTCAGTAAGTCTTCACACTTTATTCCAGTAAAGTCTACTTTTAAAGATATAAATGTTGCTGAAATATTTATGAAAGAAACTTTTAGACTGCATGGTATTCCTAAAATGGTAATTTCAGATAGAGATGTAAAATTCACGTCCGCTTTTTGGAAGGAATTGTTTGCAGGGCTAAATACCAAACTGAATTTCAGTACGAGCTATCATCCACAAACGAATGGACAAACCGAAAGGACAAACCAAATCATAGAATATATGCTCTGCATGTACGTAAGAACAAAATCGAGCAAATGGGAAGACTATCTACACCTGGTAGAATTTTCATATAACAATGGGTACCAAACTTCGGCTAAGTTAATCTCCTTCGAAGTACCGTATGACAGAAAGTGTATGACTCCAATTAGTTGGGACAACCCAACTGACAGACTTATGGTTGGACCAGAGATGCTCCAAGAAATGGAGAATACGGTAAGAAAGGTACAACGAAACTTAAAAGAGGCACAGGACAGATAGAAGAGTTATGTGAACCAGAAAAGAAGACACTTGGAGTTTCAAGTGGGGAATCATGTTTACATAAAAGTCAAATCCCGGAAAAGTTCACTGAAACTCGAAAACTGTGCCAAGATGGAACCCAGGTTTTGTGGGCCCTTTGAGATACTAGCTCGAATTGGACCCGTGGCATACCAACTTGCACTTCCAGCTAATCTAAAAATTCATAATGTATTTCATGTTTCTTTATTGAAACAATATGTTCATGACCCTACTCATATGATTGATTGGAACTTGGTGCAGGTGGAACCAGAAGGCGAGTTCTAGGAGGAACCCCTGTGTATTTTGGACCGAAGAGAAATAGCATTTCAGAACAGAATCGTCACTCAGGTAAAGGTGCAATGGAAGCACTTTAGTCCTGTGGAGGCCACTTGGGAGTTGGAGGGAGATTTGTGGAAATCTCACCCAATTCTGTTCCAATAAAAAAACGAACACTGAGGACAATGTTTTATTGAAGGGAGAAAGGATGTGACATCCCCAAAAATAAAGTATTTTTTTGAAATTTAAAATTTGCTGGAAAATTATTCTGTTTTTAGTAAATTCGAATTTGGAAAATTATTCTGTTTTTAGTAAATTCGAATTAAGATCTGCTGGTGGGTGAGGTCATTTGTGCAGGCAGCATGGCAAGTTTGAAGAAAGAGGAACCTCCTTGTGGCAGTCAGGCGGCATATCTATAGTGACAGAGAGATTACAGCTGTGGGTCCAGCAACCATGAGATCAGAGGCATCATCTCCAGGTTTAGTGAGTTGTTTAATATGTGTCCTTTGGTAACTACCTGACAGACTGTAGATCTGTGTTTACTCTTGAGATAATTTATGTTACTGTCATAACCACAAGATGAATCTGCCTGATCCAGTGTGAAAATTAATGAAACGTGGTCAGCAGTGAGTATGAGGGCTAAACCCTTTACCAGTAGA
>SNQJ01S0047728.1:121890-143389 GCA_010110895.2 Picea sitchensis
CCCCCCCCCCCTCTCAGTATTTTCCAACAGCCCATAGAGGAATAATAACCAGGGCTGCTTAATAAAATATTATAACTAGAGTACAGAACAAAAGTCATTCTCACGATAATGAACCTTCCAGAAATTTTCCTTATATCCTTGATATTACAGTAGAGTTCAAAGGAAAGACTTACCAGAGGAGGTAGTGACCTAGTATACTCCACCGAGTAGCAGCCTCCACTTGGGAAATTCCTTTCCTGTGGAGGAACATCATGCAGAGCTATTTCGAGGGTTTCACAATGACTAAGGAAACATCTGTAACCCTAAGAGCATCTCTTTTGACGATTAATTTTATTGTCGAGAGTACAGTAGTGGTTATGGCCATGTGTTGGGGCTGAACTGGCATGATCCAATTGGAGGGACGGACAAGAGGAATCTTCGAGATATAGACACCAGGAACACATTAATGGTAGATTCCGGATGCCTTAATTTTTCTAACAGACAGACCTACCCTCTCACCTCGAGAAATCACGAAAGTTAATAGGAAGTTACTCTGTGACTTGACTAGTTAGGGTCCATTTATTTTTCCAAGTGTTCCCATCACTATTATCCTCTCATTCAGATGAGACTCTATTGATGCATCATGCAGTTGAATCTGGTTCAATTGGAGTCTTTCTGTTTTAAATCTTGTTACCCAAACCCGTTGAAGAACTAAACCATCCCACAATTTGCTAAGCATCTTTCGAAACACCTATGTCAAACTAAGAGATATGGACCCTACCTCGTGACTCTATAGAAGACATAGAGTTTTAAACTAAAACAATTTACTTCATCCTGCACGCAGCATAGAGAATCTCGTGCTAAGGATAGACTAGGAATATGGTTCCTAAGTCTATACTGTTTGTTTATGAATATAGACATAAGCGAATAGAGGTAAGATTTGTCAAACTTCTAGAGTGGGGAAAACTATCCTCATAATGTTACCCAACCAAGTAATATGACTAGGGTAGAGTGGAAATCATGCGATAGATAGAACATGGGTACCTCGCAGAGTTTATGATAGAAATGAAGACCATCCCCTTTAACAGTAATTACATATGAACTTAAGAGGATAATGATACATAAGAATTTTTTTTTTTATGGTAGATTCGATAAATTAGAGGTACATTACATCAAACGTTATTGTTCATTGATTAATTTATATGCAAGATTCCCTTTCATTGACCTCTCATTATGAAGTATTCCTATCATTCGATATGATTATAGGGTTTTCCTATTCATATGTGCAACACACATGCAATTTCCTCCTTTTCTCAATCATATAAGTACAAAGGCTTTTCGACAGAACAATGTCAAGCCCACTAATTTGACATAGACATTTAAAACACAAATAGAGGTACCCAGTCTATCATATTAATTAATTTATAGAGAGTGTAAGGTATACCTATCTATTGCAGGCCGCAACAATCAACTACCTGTGGGTGTATGCCTTTCCACCCAAAGATAGGCTATGTGTTCTCTATCACTTTAACAGCAGGCCACTCCCGTGCCAAGCCATGATATTACCAAGGAAGTCTTTGAACTCACTCCCTACACTTTCTTGTAGCATTGTTTATCTTTCGGTATTTCTCTTCAACCCATAATCTGAGTTTGTCTAATCCAAACAATTAGAATGCCCCGCTATCTCCTTGTGCGTCTCTTCCATGTAATTTATTGGGAAGGTTCTCGACCTATCATCTTTCTTCTATCAGAAGGAACCCATGGGGTCAATCTCGGGCTGTAGGAAACGATACTATTTGGTACTTTTGGTTGATAGTTTATGATTCCTTAGCTAGATCTTCCATACTCTTATTCATTGAGGGTGGTTGGTTGTTCAACTGCAATCCCCCTCTTATTAAGTAATTTGTCTTGAAACTAGGAAAAGGAAATAACTTATTATTTTCAATATTAAATATCTTAGCAAGAATATTTGGGTCATCTTAGCATAATGAATCCCCTCAATAGGCTCCCTCGTTCTTTCCTTTAGTGGTATCATGGCCAATACTTTCAAAGATACACCCCCACATTCAGTTGCTGGCATTTTTAAATAAAACAATAATACATTTAAAATGTTTATATATCATTGCCTGACAAACATCAATCATGATTAATTACAAGCTAGGGAAAACAAGGGTAATACATCAACCCTCTATTTCTTGTTTGAGTTTTCCAAATCCAAATCATCAAATGCATGTGATGGGTTGGTCAAAAAAATCACCTCACATAGTTATTGAGAGCATGGGTCTGAGCATATTAAAATTTGAGGAATGGGAGAGTCAACATGCATTAGTGTCACCTTTAATAATAATAGTAGTAATAGGGGTTGTGCATGCGAATAGGCACCTCATTTTGATGTAGTGCTGAAAATCCGTTTTCTTTGCATACAGGAGGATGCCCATTATAAATTACCGATGAGATAGAAAGTGAAAAGACTAGAAGGAGAGGAGGAGATTCTGGATATGCCCATGCACAATCATTTCCACTTCGCCATAATGAGGAGAATAAAACCTAATACAATATTTATGTGCGTACTATGATTGGAATTTCTGATCTTTTTCTCATGTGCACGCGTAAGAATACCATCTCAAATTTTCTTTGGAATTTCATGTAGGAAGGGAAAAAATTCTTCAAATGGATTCGAAGATGAATTCCTACTTGGGAAAGATGGATCAATTACAGCATTGATCCACAACCCAACCCTAACAGAAGGTTAATGTAGGTGTTGCCACCATGTAGAGGGACGATAATCACAAGATGAGAACACCTCGCACTCAACATTTAGATTTGCTTTGCAATTTGTTAAGTTTTTCACTGTCTCAATTAAATTGGGTAGTAGTTTGATTTGTGGAATTGAATGGTCCATGCATATTGGAGGGGAAGTTTTCAACAGAAATCGGCAGAGCAACAGGCATAGGCGAAATCAGAAATGATTTTCTCCAGGTCATTCACACCCTTGCCTCTCTCATGGAGTTTGTGAAAATGACAAAGATTAAATCATGGATATGCATAACATGTTTGTAGGAGTCTTCATCAATGCATAAATTCTAAGATGTTTAGCTAAGTCAAAGGGACCACATGTATGTTTAAACTTCCAAAACCAAACACCCATACTTAAATGGATTAAATAGTCTCACTGATTCTCGTTCACATTCATGAACCAACCCATGTGACTCCTAATTTCAATAAAACGATGATGATATCAAGTATGATTAGCCCAAGGGAAAATATATCAATCGAGGGGAATGCAACACAAGGTTTTTCCTTCTTTGTCTGCGGTGCACCTCTGGTGACTAAACATCCTTCCCTTCACTAGTTTTACTTATTTGAATGAAATCAAAGAGGATTTACAATATGATATTTCAATTAATTGCCACAAAAGTAATTAGATTAATACCGGGAATTTCAACATACTTTTCTCGGCCTACATATCCAATTATGGAAATTTTCATGCAGACTCTCTATATGTCAATTTGAGTTATATGGGCACTATCAAAATCCAAGTGGTGGGTCCAAAATCTTATATTGATGCAAATACATCGTCGAAGTGTTTCATGGAGGCCTTTCAGGAGATCAAGGAAGCCTCCATCTATCATAAGTTGTGAAATTTAAATTTATCAGTGATATGAGAAAGAGAATTCTCTTTAATATTATTTTTTTCAAATGGATTTCTACAGTGTGATCATCACTTTTCATTGAGGGATTGAACGCGCGCCGCATCAATCAGAAAACCAATTACATTAATGATTGGTATCGAGATGAAGAACACTACTCAAAGATATGTAAACACTAATCATAGCCAAACTTGGAGATAGTTAACTGATGGTGATCTCTATGGGCGTTCACCATCTACCATTGATGTGGATGTGAGAGGCCAATGATGTATGTGACAAGGAACCACCACCTTAATTTATTTGTAAGATACATATTTTGTGTTTCTCTTGAAAATATCACACTTTACTAAGAACACATAGAAGAATGAACCTAACTCTCAAAGAAGAATATGAAGAGACCACTCCAAGAGACAGTGATGTGCATGACAAGAAACCAACACCCTAATTTATTATTAAAATATGTATTGTGTCTATGTTAAATTATATTATCATTTTATTAAAATCTACTCATATAAGAAAGGAATATGAAAGATATTATGACCCAAATAAAATAAAATACTTAGTAACCATGATATTTGTTGGAAATGAAATGAAATTAAAAAGCTTCCATTTTGTTTCAGTCGAGATGATGCTTTGAGTCTCATGTTTGTCTCTATGTTCAAGAATGTGATGCTTCCCACTAATGTTGCGCGGCTTCTTCCCAAGGATCGCCTTTTGACTAAGATAAGCCGCAGGTCTTCTTGTGACAGGGCTTTTCTTTTATTTTGCCACACCTTGTTGGAGGTTGCTTGTAGTTTTTTCAAAATGAATGGCGAGGAATTGGGGTACCACCCTGAGCCACACATCGCCTAAGGCCTATCGATCGCCAGAAATACTATCGATGGCCAGCAAAAACACCAAGAGAAAGCATAAAAAAATTCATGACTGGTTGTTCAAGCTTAATGGTTATAAATTGTAAGTAATTTTATTAACTAATTAGACTTGAAATTATTTATCCACATTTTGAAGAATATCTAGCAAACCCAAATATCATATCAATTAGAATCATCATGAATATTATGGAATGGAGATAGTGAAAATTTTAATAAGTTAAGAGCATACAAGATTATGCTTAAACATAAAGCCATTAACCTTGTTGTTTATCATTTTGTTTCTTGTTCTTTTAGGAGACAATTTCTTCCAATACAAGGCACATCCATACTCAAGTTTATTATATTCTATTATTAAGACTTAAACTAAGAAATGTTTTTAATACATTTCTATATAATTTAAACTATTGTTTTGTCCACTAAAGCTTCCTTTGACTATTAATATAACACAATGTAGATAGCTTTAAAACCACTAGAAAATGTACATCAAAACCTAAAAAAATGAATTAAGCCAAAACACCCAAAACATAAAATGTGCTTCAACAACAAAGTCCATGTAATAAACTCCCCATTTGTCATGAATTTTTTTTTTTCTTTTATATTTATTTTTATTTAAGGGTTACTAATCTCCAAAATTTCCTGGTGCTTTTCTCCTACCTATACATTGCAACCACAAATATTAAATGCATAAACATATATCCCTCTAAGTAACAAGGTAGAGTTAGGACTTGGACCCTAAACTCCATCTATTCTATTGACTTTGAACATTATGGGATCTCTCCCAACTTATGTGAATTTTCCATCATATACCTAGAGTAACCTGGTCACAAGCTAAAATCAGGGTACTTATTTAAACTCGCAATATCACTAGGGGTTGAGTGTTTAGTGCAAGAGATAAGGTTATGGTTTGGTGGAATACAAGTTAACTAAAAGTGTTCAGGTAGTTATGGGGCTCTAGTTGAGTGTTCAACTATAACCAGAACGATCAAAAGGACACGAGACAAACCTAACTCGACTGCACTTAATCCCTCTCCGTGACTGAGCATTAAATAAAAGGGCAGAACTACACTGGTAAGACTTAAAGACCCTTCCCGTGACATTAATTAGAGGTATGGTGGCGTACTCCCCGGGTTAAAGTTTGGCCTCTGTGCCCACTGTGCTTACTCCACCTTAGGCCAATCACATGGCCTCCGGCCCGTATCTTTTACTCACCCATTACTCAGACCGTCAGGAAGTTTCCAATATTGTTCCTTTGTCACGCTCCATTCTTTTGTAAACACAGACTGTCGGCCAGCACCTCTATTACTCTCGGCCCGAATGAACATTTAGCCATGGAATGTTGAACTCTCATCGATGCAGGAGTGGTTGGAGATTTGATGGTAAGTGTATTCCATGATCATTAAGACTTGACCGATCTTTCTCAAATGTTTGAACTCTTGTAGAAGCTTAATATTGGGTGTGAGGTCCTTGAAGTTATGGCTTGATTGAGGCTAGCTATGTTATTTCATAAATTTATTTCTTTCGCCTTTCACCAGGAAAGTAATAATATTAAGGGGTTCTTTGTGTATTAACATGATGGATAAAGTTATAGCTCTGTACTCATAAGGAAAAGGTCATATGAGGGTTCTTCACTGAACTTGGGGTTCGTCCTTCCTTGGTGTACTCAGTCATTTCCTATCGGTCGTTTTGTCGTTTTAATTTTTGTTTCTTAATGTCGGCCACCTAGCCCTAGCAGTTGTCACCAAGGAGGATAAAGTCTCATGTTTACAATAGTTCAGAAAACATTAACTATTTTAGCAGTGTATGATCTCTGTATCTTTTCCTTCCAAGTCATTTAAATTTTCAGTTCCTTATAAGTTTTTCATTTGATCGTTAACAAAATGTTTATGTTAATCTAATGATGGGAACTCCTACTGTTTGTGAGGTACCCATCAGTTCGCTCCCTGACCACTTTCCCTTCCATTATGTGGGCATCCTCCTCGACCATGCGGCAATACGTCTGATCTGAACCATAAGTTAAGTGATGATGTAGATTCATGGATATCAAGTTTTTTTTTCTAGCATAACGATTGTCTTAGATTTTATTTAATCTATCCTATTTCGGAGTTCTAATGGCTTCTCGTTATGATCACCATTTGTGCTTTCTCCCAGGGCTGCTTAATCACAAATCTTTTCACTCACAGTCATGCCATGTAACAAAAAGGTAAACGGGTTCTAGTTAGCACTTCAAAATTTTATAGTTCCCACTGAGTGCTTTGATTGGGAGGTAGTCATCATGAGTAGAGATGCCAATTTTTATTTTACGGTGCACGATTAACCTTTGGGTTTTTGTTTAACGAGAAAACCCTAAGGAATACACCCTCCTCTCTGTGATGAACAAATAAAGTTGATTTTGTTGAATGCAACCATTCGGTCCATCTCCTATTATGTAAGATATATTTAGGGTTGTGGGTTGGCTACAATTCCTCGGTCATTTTCGAATGCTTATTATAATTAAATTTCCAGGCTATGAGTCTATTATCATTCAAAGAAAAACATTTATTGTTTCTTTCAATTTTTTCCAGGCCGTGGGTCTATGATCATTCAAAAATTGTATATACTGTTTCTTTTAAATTTTCCAGTATTGGTTATCGGAACTCTAAAGTTATCTAGTTCTTTCATTTCATTACTACCAGGCCATATAATTTTTTGGTTACAGAGCTCACGAAATTCCTGGGTATATGTATGTTCTAAGTATGGGATTCCAGAATATCCCTTGGGTTCATCGGCCCTCGCGTCTCTAGCATCTAGTCACAGATCTCAGTAATTGTGGATAATCCTTACACTTATTCAACTTTCTTTTATTCAAGAACTTCATGTAGGATAAACTAGGCCTAATCACCTTCCGTTCTATCAGGAACACTTACAGCTATAGAGATATATACAGTAGTTTCCCATAATGAAATTTTAACCAGTCACATACTCATTAAATATATATATATATATATACACAGTAGTTTTCCTGTAGGGTAAATCTTGCTATTCGCATGCTTGATATTTGTACTGTAATTTCCTGTAATGGTGTATTGTAATTTCACGTACTGATTTCATATGTGTATATATATGTAGGTGCTAGAATGCAAAGTTGTCTACTAATATACTATAACCGTTTACTATGGTAGTATCGATTGTATAGGGTACCTTCTGTAGAACAGAGGTAACTCAGTAAAATCTATGCATGTGTATTATATTTGATATACCAGCTTTGTCTCTAATTAAGATCAAATATACCACATACATTGAACTGGCAGCAAGATTCCTAACCTAATAATGGGGTAGGATCCACAAAATTACAGTTACAATCTTCTTCAGAATTAAATAACAGTATATCTCGTATATATATATCTAAATACCCTTTTCAGTTAATAAAATGACTCTTTAGTTTGCAACAATTTCGGTAGAATTAATTCGTCCAGCAATGTACTTATTCACAACAGTCATCCATATGGTCACATAATTAGTTTGGGAATTCCTATACTAGTAGGGTTTCAATTCTGATTTGGGGTTTTGGTTTTGTACAGGTTGAAAAATAATACGAAACTTAAAAAAATATATTACCCGTATATGAACTTATGATAGATCGAAAACTTCCAGAATTCATATTTGTTCTGCTTGATTACTTTATAATTTTATACAAGGTAGCCCTGTCCTTGCCACGATTAATATAATTGCCCAGTGGATTTCCACGTAGTTTACTATTTACATTCTATTCCTACCAAAGATACATTATTCAAGCATTTTATCAGTCCATTCATTATAATAGAGTGGCATTGTTCCTATAACAGAAAGCTTGTGTTGATGCGGTAGATACAGTCTTTAATTAACAGAACTATTTCCACAAGTAATCTACAACAACTCTATAACTCCATCTTAACAAATATGATAGAAAGGTAATCATCTAAAATGGAAAACATATACAATCATTTCAATGGACCAAATACAATAAGAGGAAAGTAGAGAAACATATGTGGATAAATGTTGGGACAACAAAAGGAACAACCACGTTCCTCCCAACCTTTGAACAGGGCAGTCAAATCACTTGTCATGTTCACCCCCTAGCCTGACCATGAGTCCATGAGGTCTAACAAGAACTCCTCCTCAGAAAATTCCTTTCACATTCAGCAATCGTCTCCTTGCCTCACACTCAGCAAATAGTGTTCATAACAGTAAGAGGTAAGCATACTCGGCAGTGTCCTGCCTCCTCACATATGCTATTTAAACCACATTTTTGCCTAGGTCTTTTACCCTCCTTGGGAAATTTCGCAGCTTTCTAAATCCTTGATTTTCAGGGGCTTCCAATGGCCAAATCCTTGATTTTTCACTTGTAACAATCATCCCTGAGGTAGTTCCAACATGTTCCCCACTCATGGAATCATCGTCAGTTGATTTTAACATGGTTGTTCCATTTGTCCTCCTGCAATAAATATAAATTATTTTGTTTTCATACAAGTGTCATAGTCAAATAGTTAGTTGTGTAAAATCAGATCTCTGCCCAACAGTCATAATAATTAATTACAATTTACCAAATTCGAAATTTGAAATTGCCAAAAATGGAAAAATCTTCCCAAATTCAAATTTGCCAAAAACTAAATAATTTTCCTAACAATTTTTTCAAATTTAAAAAATAATATTTTTGGGAATGTCACATCCTTTCCCCCTTTATTAAAACATTGTCCTCAGTGTTCGTTCCTTTCTTGGAACAGGATTGGATGAGATTTCCGCAAATCTCCCTCCAACTCCCAAGTGGCCTCCTCAGGACTAAAGTACTTCCATTGCACCTTTACCTGAGCGGCGGCTCTGTTCTGAAGTGTTATTTCTCTCTGGTCTAGAATATGCAGGGGTTCCACCTAGAACTCGCCTTTGGGTTCCACCTACACCAACTTCCAATCAATCATATTAGTAGGGTCATGAACATACTTTTTCAACATAGAAACATGAAATGCATTATGAATTCTTAAATTAGCTAGAAGGGCAAGTTGGTATGTTACGGGTCCAATTTGAGCTAGTATCTCGAAGAGCCCACAAAACCTGGGTGCCATCTTGGCACAGTTCCCTAACTTCAACAAACTTTTTCGGGCTTTGAACTTTAAGTAAGCATGGTCTCCCACTTGAAATTCCAAGTGTCTTCTTTTCTGGTTTGCATAGCTCTTCTGTCTGTCATGTGCTTCTTTTAAGTTTCGTTGTACCTTCCTTACCATGTTCTCCATTTCCTGGAGCATCTCTGGTCCAACCATGAGTCTGTCAGCCTGGTTGTCCTAGCTAATTGGAGTCGTGCACTTCTTTTCGTACAGTACCTCGAAAGGGCTTAACTTAGCCGAAGTTTGGTACCCATTGTTATATGCAAATTCTACCAAGTGTATATAGTCTTCCCACTTTTTTGGTTTTGTTCATACGTAAATTTGGAGTATATCCTCTATGATTTGGTTTATCCTTTCGGTCTGTCAATCCATTTGGGGGTGATAACTCATACTGAAATTCAAATTAGTATTTAGCCCTGCAAACAACTCCTTCCAAAAAGCGGATGTGAATTTTATGTCTCTATCTGAAATCACCATTTTAGGAATTCCATGCAGTCTAAAGATTTCTTTCATAAATATTTCAGCAATGTTTATAGCTTTAAAAGTAGACTTTATAGGAATAAAATGTGCAGACTTACTAAGTTTATCGATTACAACCATGATAGAACCGTTATGTTTCTGATTTTTAGGCAAACCTGTTATAAAGTCCAACGATATGGTTTCTCATTTCCATTCTGGTACTGGTAAAGGTTGTAATAGGTCAGTTTGATGCTGGTGCTTGGCCTTAACCTGCTGACAATCTTGGAACCTAGCCAAGTATTATGTTGTTTCCCCCTTCATACTGCGCTATTAAAATAGTTTTCTAAGTGCGGTTATCATTTTTTGGTACCCTGGATGGCCAAAATATGGTTTCTTATGCACTTCGTCCAAGACTATTAATTTTAACTCGGTTGAATCTGGTATGTAAAGTCTATTTTTAAATCATACTAGTCCCTTCTTGTCGATACTTAGATCTGATTTGTCTGAGCTTGCGGTGTTGTTTTGTAATTCTTCCATTATCTTAGTGTAATCTCTGTCATTTATACTTGTCGTACTTATTCTTTGTTCCAGATCACTTTCTGCCCTGCTGATATTTATCTCAAATAACCCATGGACTCTTTTGCTTAAAGTGTCTTCTACCTTATTTTCCTTACCCTTGATATGTCTGACCTCGAAGCCAAATTCACTCAAGAAGGCTAGCCATCTTGCCTACCTTGCATTAAGATCTAGTTGGCTCAACAGATATTTCACACTGCTATTATCCGTCAATAGTAGAAATTTTTTGCCCATTATGTAGTGTCGCCACATTTTTAAGGTGTGTATTACTGCTACCAATTCTAAGTCATGAGTGACATAATTTTGCTCATGTTATTTTAATTTTCGGGACTCATAACAAATAACGTGTCCTTCCTGAGTTAGGACACCACCTAGTCCTTCTTTACTTGCATCAACACATACAGTGAAGTCCTTATCTGGGTCTGCCACCTTCAATATGGTTGCAGTTGTCAATAATTCCTTCAGCTTGTTAAAACTGTCTTGACATTTCTCTGACCAGTTAAACTTGGTCCCTTTCTTTTGTAATGACGTGATAGGGTAGGCTATCTTGGAAAACCCTTCTATAAATCTGCGATAATATCTGATGATTCCCATGAATGACCGGATATCCACTACATCTTTAGGTATTGGCCATTCCATAATATCTTTTATCTTCTTCGGGTCTACGACAATACCTTCTGTTGAAATTACATGTCCTAGATATTGTATTTCCTTTTGATAAAAGTCACACTTGCCAAATTTGGCATACAATTTATGTTTCCTCAACGTTTGCAGAACTATTCTTAAGTGTTCATCATGTTCTTCCTTCGTTTTGGAATAGACCAGAATATCATCAATAAATACTACTATGAACTTGTCTAAGTACTGACTGAAAATATAGTTCATCGGGCACATAAAAAATAATATGAAACTTAAAAAAATATATTGCCCGTATATGAACTTATGATAGATTGAAAACTTCCAGAATTCGTATTTGTTCCACTCGGTTACTTTATCATTTTATACAAGGTAGCCCTGTCCTTGCCACGATTAATATAATTAACCAGTGGCTTTCCACATAGTTTACTATTTACATTATGTTCCTACCAAAGATAGATTATTCAAGCGTTTTATCAGTCCATTCATTATAATAGAGTGGCATTGTTCCTATAACAGAAATCTTGTGGTGATGTGGTAGATGCAGTCTTTAATTAACAGAACTATTTCCACAAGTAATCTACAACAACTCTATAACTTCATCTTAACACATATGACAGCAAGGTAATCATCTAAAATGGAGAACATATACAATCATTTCAATGGCCCAAATACGATAAGAGGAAAGTAGAGAAACATATCTGGATAAATGTTGGGACAATAAAAGGAACAGCCACGTTCCTCCCAACCTTTGAACAGGGCAGTCAAATCGCTTGTCTTGTTCACCCCCTAGACTGACCATGAGTCCATGAGAGCTAACACGATTTCCTCCTCCGCAAATGCCTTTCACCTTCAACAATCGTCTCCTTGCCTCACACTCAGCAAATAGTGTTCATAATAGCAAGAGGTAATTCCTTTCTGAGCATACTCGACAACATCCTGCCTCCTCACATATGCTATTTAAACCACATTTTTTCCTCTTTTTCCCTCCTTGGGAATTTTCGCAGCTTTCTAAATCCTTGATTTTCAGGGGCTGCCAATGGCCAAATCCTTGATTTTTCACTTGTAACAATCATCCTTGAGGTAGTTCCAACATGTTCCCCACTCACGGAGTCACGGTCAGTTGATTTTAACATGCCTGTTCCATTTGTCCTCCTGCAATAAATATAAATTATTTTGTTTTCATACAAGTTTCATAGTCAAATAGTTAGTTGAGTCAAATCAGATCTCTGCCCAACAGTCATAATAATTAATTACAATTTACCAAATTCAAAATTCAAAATTGCCAAAAAAGGCAAAAAATTTCCAAATTCGAATTTGCCAAAAACAGAATAATTTTCCTAACAATATTTTCAAATTTCAAAAATTATATTTTTGGGGATGTCATGGTCCAAACTCTGCAAGGAAATAAGGAGAACATCCCACGTTATCAATTTTAACTTTAATTTCTTCATTTAATCCCTATTAATTGTAGTACTTTAACTAGTCCATAAATTTAACCTAAAAGTATTTTACAAAGTAATGGATCGATTGGCCCAAGGAAAAAAGGTTAGGAATTGCATGGTTTGCTTAAGAATTTCATTCTTGTGCTCAAAACGCTTGAAGACAAGCATTCTTAAGTAACTATATTTTTTATGAGTTAAAAGGTTAGTGATCTTCCCAAGAAGGCGATCTACAAGAGAAGGTGACCACGCAAGCCATAGCTCAGCTTCTGACCAAAAACTATCCTCGGGAGCGCAAATCTGAACAGGGGTGCACCATTTGTTTAGGTGACCAAGCAAATGGGGATCCAGACTGGGGTGACCTGAGAGTGGCCAAGAGGTGTTGGAGATCTCAAAGTGACCTCCATGGATTAGTGGGAGAAGCCCAATGCAGCCATGGAAGAGGGCGCACTCACTTCATTCCCACAAAGAAGAAACCAACAAGGGCTTAAACCCTAGTTGGTGTGGCCTCCCTTCTGCCTCAGAAAACTCGAAGGAAATGATTTTCTCCCTCAGAGAGTGGCTAGCTAATGAGATAATCTTTCTCTCAGAGGTAGAAGCATGGCAAATAGAGTCACCAAGAGGCAGCCATGAAGGAAGGTGCATTGGTTATTCTTCAGAAAACCTAAAAATGAAATTGTCATGAATGTAAAATGAAAACTTAGAAAAGAAAACAACCAAGACCCATAGCTTCAGAAGAAAAGGTAAGAATGCTTTATTGTAGACCCGGTTCACCTTATATACCAAGGGAACCATTTATTTCACATATATTTAATTACTCATCAAAAGATGAAGAAGTGTTCCA
This sequence comes from Picea sitchensis, assembly GCA_010110895.2. Taxonomy (NCBI): domain Eukaryota; kingdom Viridiplantae; phylum Streptophyta; class Pinopsida; order Pinales; family Pinaceae; genus Picea; species Picea sitchensis. The sequence continues at coordinate 135,463 of SNQJ01S0047728.1, forward strand.
CCCAGGTGATTGACTTGTGCGCCCTAGGTGGGCGTTCCCCTAGGTGGCCTCCTTGGCCCAATTCCTCCCTGTTTAGATGTGGAAGCGTCTCAAATTCCATGAGAAGATGAAGAAACTTGTTGTGCAATACATCACTTGTAATCTACTTTGCCTGAGCTGGAGTTTGGCCTTGGTGGGCTACCAGATTTGAAGTGTAAGTCTGGTGTCGTGTAGAGTGACTCGAGTGTCCAGTATAGTGTCTTTGGTCAATGGGAGTTGGAAATCAGGAATGTTGTCCACTGGATGAGTGATGGCGATTGGTTCTTCCAAGAGGGAAGGCTCAAACAACTTTAAGTAATTTACATTAATGACATTGTGGATTCCTAGTTGTGGTGGCAGATCCAACCTATATGCATTTTCTCCAATCTTGTCAAGTATTGTATACATACCATATCTGATTCGCAGAAGCTTATGATGGTGGCAAGTGAAATTGTTGAATGTAGGGGGCCCATTTAATATGCCTTTGTTACTGAATCTTCGATTGAGAGTTGATGAAAATCAAATGGTGGTGGTCGGTATACAGAATGGTTTCTTTACCCAACAAATAATGCCTCCATTGTTTGAGTACTTGCACCAGACTATAAAATTCCTTGTCATAGGTACTGTAATTTTTCTTTGCCTCGGATAGGGTTTCAGAGTGGTAAGCAATGGGGTGTCCTCTCTATTTAATTATGGCACCAATAGCATATTGTGAGGCGTCAGACTCAATCTCGAAGGGTTGGGAGAGGTCCGGCAGATGTAAAACAGGGGATGAGAAGAGGGCATCTTTGAGCTGAGAAAAGTGAGTAGTTTCTTCTTTGGTCCAGATGAATGTAGAAGAAGTATTTGAGAGTTGATGCAAAGGTTGAGCAAGATTTGAAAAAGAGGGAATGAACTTACGATAGAAATTGATGCCACCCAAAAAGCTTTTCAACTCCTTAGCTGAAGAAGGTAGAGGCCATTGTTTCAATGCTTGGATGCAAGATCGATCTGGTTGAATACCCTCTGAACTGACAACAAAGCCGAGATAGGGGACTAAAGTCTGACCAAAATATGATTTCTTCTCTTTGACTTGCAACTTGTGTTCTTGGAGAATTTGGAGAACTTGTCGAACATGTTGCATGTGAGTATCCCATATCTGACTGAAGATGAGAATGTCATCTAAGTAGATGACCACAAATCAACCCAAATTTTCTTTGAATATGTCATTGATGAGCCTCATTAAAGTGGTTGGGGCATTGGTGAGACCGAAAGGCATGACTTTCCACTCAAAAAGACCAAATTTGGTCTTGAACATTGTTTTCTAAACATCATCTAGGTTCATTTGGACTTGATGGTATTCGGTTGTCAAATCCAATTTAGTAAAACACTTATCTCCATGGAGGGTTTCGAGTAGTTCCTCAATCCAGGGGAGGGGGTAACGGTTTTTTATTGTGGCTTTGTTCAAGGCTCGGTAATCATTGACAAGGCGCATTTATGAGGTATCTCGTTTAGGGATGACAAAGGTGGCAGAAGCACAGGGAGAAGATGAAGTTTGGATGTGGCTAGAGTTGATTAGGTCGGTCAGTTGTCTTTCCATTTCCTCTGTTTCTGTTGGGGTCAATCGGTAAGTAGAGGCATTAGGTAAGGCAGATTCAGGGATGAGATGAATGGAATGGTCAATGTGGCGGGAGGGCAGAAGTCCCTCCAGAGATTAAAATACCACTGTGAACTCATGGAGGAGGGGAGTCATAGTTTTAGGAACAGGGTGTGTTGTATTGTTTGGTGTTATTGGGCACACCAAATAGAGAGAGACACATTGGTTTAAGGGTACATGTGGGATTTGTTCTTTGGTAGAAGGGGGTTTGGGTTTTACTGCAATTAAGATATAAGTGTGGCCTTCTTTGGTAATTTTGTACTGGTGGGATTTGGCTAGATAGATAGAATTTATTTGGGTTTGGTATGGGATACTGAGCAGAAAATCCACACAATCCAAGGGGGAGACATCACAGAGGATAGTATCTTTGAATTGGCCTATGGCAAAAGTGACCAAACAACGCTTGGAAACTAGGAGGCGAGGGCCATCCTTTTGGACCCATCTGAGTTGATAGGGTTGCGGATGTGGAGTGGTGACAAGATTAAGGCGATTGAAAAGGGATTGAGACACCAAATTATTTTGGCTTCCATTGTTCATAATCAGTAAAGACAAGGTGTTTTTGATTTGGCAGCTATGGGTGAAGAAGGGTTGGGTGGATGCATTCGAATCTTCCTAGGTCATTAGAATCAATGAGGGATCTACTTCTATGGGATTGTCCAGAGGAATTTCTTCAGTATATTCTACTTGGGAAGGCACAATGAGCTCAGTGAGTAGAGTTTTGTTGGTTTTTAGATTTTGGAGGATTCGACAATCTGATGAATTGTGTGAAGTAGTTTTGTGGAATGAGCACCAAGGTGTCCTTGTAGTTGTATTGGGTGTGGGGTTTTGAGTCTGAGGAGGTGGAAAAAAGTTTGAGGTATGGGATTTGGATGGTTGCAAGGTGGGGGGGTTGGTGTAAGGGCGATATTGAGGAATACAACCTCTAGGAGGGACTTTCCCTTCTATAGCCATGCAGAAATGTTTTATCTAAAAGTTGGATTTTCAAAAACCTAACTTCTTGTGAATTGAATTAATAAACCCGACCCTGAAATTTTTAATATGAGTGCCTCTTACGGATCTATAACATGAAGTAAGAGGCACATATTTCAAAATAAGTTTATGTAGCATTGCACTACTTATGAATGGAGTTGTCGAAGTTGGTGCCATTTGATCAATAAGGATTGCACATACCCAGGTGGGTAAAAGCGATTTCTCAAAGCTTCAAAAAGTGAAACCCAGGTTTTGATGGGTTGCGAAATAGAGGATTCTAGAGCATCCCCAATCTCTATCACAAATGTGGTCTTCTCTTCTTGTGCCTCCCATCAAATTTGGTACGGTCCCTTCTAATTGTGTATGATCCTCCTTAAATAGGCGTATAGGATTAGTAATTACATAATTAATTTAATAATCTAAGCGTCCTAAAAGATTAACTAAACAAAAATTATTTCTTAAAATGACATTAACTGTTAATTATTATTAATTAGTTATTCATGATGTCAATGATTAATTTAAATTATTAATTAACTCATTAATTAATAAAATTAAATAAATAAAAAGGGGTAATAAATTATATTATTAAATTAAATTACGTTCCCGAAAAGGGATAACATATTCTTCTAGAAGATAAAATAATAATAAAGGGGATAAGGGGCATTATGACGAAGGTGAAATTAGCCAAAATGGGTTAGGTAGGAAATAAATGAGGAAAATTCGGTGAAGGGGAAATATGACGGAAGAGGTTTACGAGAAGGGCTACGGGGAGATGGGGATGGATTTTGGGAAAAACATTTGTAGAAGTGAAATTACTAGGTGGGAGTTGTATGTCGGTACAGAGGGGTTCTTTGGGGTTTTGGGCATGGAGGGCAGGATTCCTTATGATATCTTGGAGCTAGGAAATTACCTAGTTGGTAGGGTGGAACTAGGTTTTGGGAAGCGTTTACAGTGCAGCAGTGGTCAGCAAGGCAATAGCAAGGTAGTAAGGTGAGGTGAATTAGTATCAGACCCAAGTAAATTAAGTTGTGTACTTGTTTTCTTTTCTATCATATTTTAATATTCATTGTTAAATTACATCGTATGTGCTCAAAATAGGAATATATAGAAATTTTGATGTTTTTGCTCAATTAAAGAAATTAATGAATTTTAAAATTAGTATGTTACAGGTCATGTAATTGTGGAAGCATAATCTATTAAGTCTCTTACATGGTATCCAGGAGAATTTGTTGTTTGAAATCACGGGACCTTAAGGGCCATTCCAATCTAACTCGGCTAAACAACACAACGAAACAAAACATAGAAATTTTTAATAAATAAATATATATATATATATATATATATATATATATATATATATATATATATATATATATATATATATATATATATATGCAATACAAGTTACAACATGAATTTTAACTACTGGGGTTTATTCTGACCCGTGACTCTCAGCAAGGAAATTGCAGCCAATAAGCTGCAAGGGTTCGTCTAAAATGTGGTCTACAAGGTGAAAAGTTGAATCTTGATTAGTTTGAATATCTATCGGGTAACCATGCAACAGCTTATCTTATTTATATATATATATATATATATATATATATATATATATATATATGTCACAATACAAATTTTAACATGAATTTTAACTACTAGGGTTGTTACGGAAATTTTAACATGAATTTTAACTACTAGGGTTGTTACAGCCTGTGACTCTCAGCAAGGAAATTGCAGCCAATAAGCTGCAAGGGTTCGTCTAAAATGTGGTCTACAAGGTGAAAAGTTGAAGCTTGATTCGTTTGAATATCTATCGGGTAACCATGCAACAACTTATCTTATTTTAGCAAGGCAAAATAGTTAGAGAACCGGTTTGCTAAGGCTGTGTTCTCTTGGTTTGACAATATAGCTTTCAAAATATGTGAAGCTTTTGTATGGTTGAAACAACTTAGTTTCTGTAAACACAAGACAAGTAATTTAGACCATATTGAGTACAGATGCTAACAAATATGCAGTTAATCTGTCAAGAATATATACTCAACAGTAAAGACATAATGTACCACATGAAATCAATGCTTTACACAATTTGAAACAACTAGGCCATCGACTACATAAGGTGTTCCTCCCAAAGCATAAGAGAAGCAGTACATCACTTCTGTGTAATGCCCTATTTCTATGAACTTCGTCGATGTTATATTCAAATAGAAATTTTGCTAGTATGTAGTTTATCAAACAGAAAAATTGCCACCAGTAAACCTTAAAGTAATCCAGGACGTGGTTTAAATAAATAGAGAAAAAATTCCATCTATAAAGCATGAAATAGTAAGGGTTGGCTTGAAATTTTCTCTAGTCATGTATATGTATTATGCATACTTAAAGTCAAATAGATATACATACCAAGGATAGATCAGTAACTGAGCAGAGAGCCATATCAAAAAATTTACGTGCCAGATCAATGTTACCAGCAGTTGCCTTACTTGGGATGATGGCTCTGGTTTCTCGTACTGCATAGATTTATTACAGAGCAACTCCCTGATCGGCTCTGATTGGGGAATAACAATTCTTGGTACAGGACCGAACGAGTACACAAAATTCTTGCCCGTCAGTGCAAAACGTGATCCACTTAAATCTTCAAACATGCATTACAAATCTTCAAACATGCATTACAAATGGCCTACTAAACCCTAGACATTTCACTCGTAGTACCAGATAAACTGTGTGCCAAAGATGAGAAAAAGACCCAAAAATAAAAAGAAGGTGAAAATAGAAAAGGATTTAAAGGAAAGCCCACCCAGGCTAAATTCTCGTGCCCTTCTATCTATCTCCCATAAGAAGAAAACAACTCACATCTACGGATGCTTCACAATGATGAAAATCTCGCTTCTAAAGCTAAAGCAGGAGAAATTGTGATCAGATGCAGGAGAAAATCACAGCTCCCAACTGCATAAGAGATAGATCCCTCGAAGAAGACACAGAAGAGATGACAAGAACAGGAAGAAAATGTGTGGAAGAAGCACGAGGATTTTCGTGAAGACGTAATAATGCTCGACGGATTGGAAGAACCCACCAGCGTAGTCAAGAACGAGAGCCATACCTGACGAATGGGAGGTACCCACTTGCTTACAGAACTGGAGAAAGACAAAAGATACATAGTCAATCACAAAAAAAAAACATTGAGAGAAGGCCCGTAGACAAGTGTGGAAGATCCATTGTACAGAGACCATAGTCATGGGAATCAGAGAAGATAGGTTCCAACGTGCAAACAAACACAACAGATTCGTATATAGAAATTTGTGCCCTAGAGTGTGAGAGATGTTTTGAAGATCATTTGCTACAGCATGAAAAGGGGTGAAAACCCATCAACCAGTAAACCTCGTTCAGATATGCAACAGAATTTGAGGGCCAGCCAGCATAATATGCACAATTTTTTCGCATAGGGAGTGCTTGACATGGCAATGGAGGAGGTACTTGAATTTTTTTTTAATTTATTTGAAATAAATTCAAAACCAGAAATCAAAGTAGTTGTGAAACACATTTGCAAAAATCAGACTTCAGTTTAGGAGCAGAGTTAAAATTTAGACACAAGGATGAAAAATCAGAGTTAAACAGAAATGAAACTGTATGCCCAGTCGTATGCATTGAAAAAGAAACTTATAAGATCAATTTCGGGTTGGTAAAGATTTGTCTAGGAAATGGAAAATTTGAAACCAGAGAGAATCCCAGCCACCCCAGAAGACGTACATGTTTTCTGGATACAGAATAAATGTCCAACATCTAATGGATAACAATTTTAAGATTTAATTCTGGAAAATAGTCATTTATAGAGTTTATCCTTGTAAGAGTAAACCAGATGTTTAAAACAAATAAGAAAAGGGGTTTAGTGTTGATTAGTTGCCTATGGCATAAGTCTATATGGAGGGAAGGGAAGATGTCCCAATGTAGATGTTGTGAGTGTTTCAAACAGGAAATTAGCAGTTACAACATCCGCAATAAGAGGTACAGCAGGGGCCAACCGTGCAAATGCATCCACTCCCACGCTGCTCTCAACACCCACCTGAATCAAATATAGCCAATTTTGAAACCAGAACCCATAATACAGAAACCCAAATAAATATACAAACAACTAAAATTGAAGAAATCAACACCAGCCATCAACAAAGTTCAAAACCAAGCTACAGAATAACCTCCCATTACCAAGCCAAGGGAGGAGCTCGCAGCCATTACCAGAACTCTGCCATCGTAGCAGAGAGGGAGAAGCCGAGGGCGCATTTGCGTAGGGAGAGAGAGGCGGCAGTGATGGAGTGTTAGGTTTGAAGGACGCGTAGGGTTCGAAGAGCTGGCAGGTGTAGGGTTTAGGGTTAGGTAGGAAGACCAAGGCAGGCACGTGGAATCCATGCGTGCCCGCACTCTTTTTTTTAAATTATTTTAATTCTTTCTATGTTTTGTTAGTAAAATTTTTATATTTTTCTTTTCTGTGTTCATTTATTTTTTTTGTATTATTTTTAAGTATAAAAATAATTTAGTAATATATATATATATATATATATATAATCTAGGTCAAGTTAATTTAAAATTAAATTAAAGTTAATTTAGGCTAAATTAGTGTAATAATAATTTTAAATTAATTGTTTTATTTAGGGTAAAGTTAATTTACATTAAAATTAATTAATGATGTTAGAGATAAGATTAAAGTTGGGTTAGATTAAAATTTTGCCAGAGCAGATGGGTTTTGAACCCAAGACCACCCACTACCTAAGCCTTAAGGAACAACCAAATACCAACGCACCATGTATGTGCCTTGAAAAAACAAATGTATGTGTGTTGATTAACGCGATTGAAGATTAGGATTAAGTTTAGTCTAGATTATTAGTTTTTAATAAACTAGCACAGCCGCAAAGTGGTCGGCAGCTGGTTAACATCGAAAGGTACATAATGTCGGTGAACGCCGAAACGTGGCTGGCCATTGTGGACAATTATTTAGAGGCCACGGTTTAATCCTATTTAATCATTTAAAACGTGGTAATTATATATCCTTACATCAAATTTTTTATGTGATTAGGTAAACGTTAAAAAGTAAACCTGTTAACGGATGCCTTGATAAATGCAAGAAAGTTATGAACAATAAATCTGACCCATTAATTTTGGAGGACGACTAAGAATATGTCAGCATCTTCAATGCATAGCCATCAGATAAGGGTTTAAGGTTCAATAAGATTAAAGGATCATTAATTGTGCCCATTGTCAATAGGTGTACGCCTTTAGGCGTAAATTAATAAACATAAGGTCGGAAGTCACTTTAAACAAGTT
>SNQJ01S0047728.1:149992-169928 GCA_010110895.2 Picea sitchensis
GGTGAAGGAGGGATAAGGAGGGGAAGGAGGTTTACGAGAAGGGGGATTCTACGGGGAGATGGGGGATGGATTTTGGGGGCTCTTATTTGCAGAGAGGAGTGAAATTTTGGAGTGGGGATTGTATCAGTCAGGCACCGGGGTTGTTGGAGGTTTTGGGTACGGGGGCCAAGATATCCATATGATATCCTGGAGCTAGGAAGTTACCTAGTTGGCGGGGTGGAACTAGGTTTTGGGTAGCGTTTACAGTGCAGCAGCGGTCAGCAAGGCAACAGCAAGGTAGCAAGGCAAGGCGAATTAGCATCAGACCCAGGTAAATTAAGTTGTGTACATGTTTTCTTTGATATAATATTTTAATATTCGTTGTTAAATTACATGCGTATGTGCTCAAAATAAGGAATATATGAAATTTTGATGTTTTTCTCAATTAAAAGAAATTAATGAATTTTTTGAAATTAATTATGTTATAATTCATGTAATTATTAGGCATAAAATCTATTCGGATCTTACAAATTGCAAGGCGACAATCTGGAGTTTTCTTTCCTTAGTAAGGCCTAGACATGTACTGAAATAGGTGGATAGGCTACAGATCCAAGAATCCACCATTTCACCATTTGTTTGCCCAGCAAACTTGGGTAGTTGGATTCGAATGTCCAACCGGAATGGATCTGGATTGTTTTGTTGTTGCATTCTGAGTAGCTCATCGAGGATGGAGGCAAGATCTTGGACGGGATTTGATGTGTTGGAATCTGATTCGACTACCAAAGGATCTTTGCGTGGAGGCATTGTGAGGCCAGTTGAAGAGAAAAGGCACCCATAGGTTGCAATGCTAAATAGAGGACTTTGTTTTGAGAACAGAGGAATCAAAACCCTGAGGCAACAGAGCTTGAAATAGTCTAGAGGGAGAGATCTATATTGTTTTATATCTGTGGAGCTCCTCTCTGTGGCAATGGAGATGTGGGTGCCCTTGGGGATTATGATATCTGTAGATCTTCTTGCATAAAACGGAAACCCTCGAACAGGCAAACTCTAGATTATTTCATGAAAACTGCAAAAACAAATTGCCTCAACCTTCAAGATCGAAAGCTTTTCCATGGATCTTAAGGCTCTGATACCAATTGATATTCCCAAGAAGGTGATCTATAGGATAAGGTGACCATGCAATTAATATCACATCTTCTGACCAAAAACTCTCCTCAAGGGCACAAATCTGAAAAGGGGCACACCATTAGTTTGGTGACCAAGCAAATGGGGATCCAGACCGGGGTGACCCGAGAGTGGCCAAGAGGTGTTGGCAATCTCAAAGTGACCTCCAGGGATTAGTGGGAGAAGCCCAGTTCATCCATGGAAGAGGGCACACTCACTTCATTCCCACAAAGAAGAAACCAGCAAGGGCGCAAACCCCAGTTGGTGCACCCTCCCTTCTGCCTCAGGAAACCCGAAGGAAATGATTTGTTCCCTGAGAGAGTGGATAGCTAATGAGATAAGCTTTCTCTCAGAGGTGGAAGCATGGAAAACAGAGTCACCGGGAGGCATCCATGAAGGAAGTTGCACTGGTTATTCTTCAGAAAACCTAAAAATGAAATTGCCATGAATATAAAATGCAAACTCAGAAAAGAAAACAACCAAGACACATAGCTTCAGAAGAAAAGGTAAGAATGCTCTATTTTATTCCCGGTTCACCTTATATACCAAGGGAACCATTTATTATTTTCCAACCAATCCATTCCGATAATCATATCGTAAGACCCTAGTGGTAGGATGTTTAGATTTGTCCTTATAACTTGACCATCTAAGATGAATTCAAAATCAGAAATAAATTCAACTACTTTCCTTTTAGTTCATGTTGCTAGTTGTACCAGCCATGATTTTGTGTGTTTCAGTTTCTTAAGTTTGTTTGTCCCTACTACATCAAGAGTAATATAACTTAACGTAGCTCCAGGGTCAATTAAAATAGAAATTTGAGAGTTATTGATTTTACCTTCGATATCTACTATAGAGGACTGGTGGTTAGCTTGCCAGCCATCTATGGTTGCATTTATCTGATGCAGGCTTTTGCCCATGTCACCCACTGTTGAGGCTTCCTGCAAATTATGAACATCAGTTCTATTTGCTGAAATTAAATGTGGATAGTTCTTCCTTATATGAGGTTCTCCACATTCCCAACACTTTAATAGTTCGCGGGAACTATCCACAAACTTCTTCATTCTCAGGTTTACCAGTTTACCGCTACTTTGCGTATTCAAATTATTGGAGTGAAAATCCCTTCTCGGAAAGATTTTTGTTGCATTCCGATAAGGTGTTGGCTGGTATCCCTTCCTCCGTTGGTTCTTTCTATCTTGTTTTTTATCCTTCCAGGCTTTGGGAAACTCTGCCCATTGTTTACACTGGACATAGCACATTCGTTCTTTCTTGAATACTTCACTCATGGATTTGGGGTTGTCCAACTCAATTTTTTCCCTATAGGACTGTGGTAAGCAGCTTAAGAATCGCTGGATTTTTACCTTATCCTCCCGGATGTACGGTATGAACCTTAGTAGTTCCAGAAATTTGTTTATAAGGTCCTCCATCGTCATCTGTCCAAGTCGTAACTCGTAAAATTCTTTTGTTTTCCTTTCATAACAGCTTTCAGAAAGGTATTGTATATTGAAATACTTCTTAAATCAGACCATTCCAACTGTTTCTCCTTTAGGCCCTTGGACAATTTCAGGTCTTTCTACCAAATGTTGGCCTTCCCTTTCAGATTGTAGATGGCCATTCTGACCTTCATATTACTGGAATAGTTGTAGATCTGGAAGTATTTTTTGATGTCCAACAACCATGCCTCAGCTTCTTCTCCTATCCTGGATTCTCCATCAAAGGTAGTTGGTTTAATCTTTTTAAATTCCCCTTCAAGATGGTCTATTTGTTTTCTTTTTATGTCTGTTTTAATTTTGTCCTCAGCTGAAGGTATTCCTTCAGATGAACTGTCTCCTTTTTTTGTTTCCAGCCCAAAGTTCTTGGAGGCCCTTTTTCGGACTTCTTCGTCATGGTTATCATCCTTTGGGATTTTCTTGGTCACTATACTGCACAGCAGGACCTCATTTATCTATTGTTGCTCCTGTTGTGCTTTCTTCAATTTCTCATTGTATTCTTTGAAAACCTGTAGCTCAACAATAAGATTCCTCATTGTTTCTAGTACTTCCATAGGAGATCTTCCATCACTATTCTATCTTGGATCTCCATGAGGCCCCTATTCTAGATTTCCATCCATTCTGATTTCTGCATCATCCTGAGCTGCCATAATCCACACAAAACCAAGATGTTTTTTGTTTGTAACAAAAAGGTTTATTAGTTTTGCATAGATCGAAATATGTACTAATCAACTAATGTGACCCTATTTAGGTCCAATGTTGTAACATTTTTCTCTGATACCATGTGTAATAAACCCCCTATTTGTAATGATTTTTTTTTTCTTTTATATGTATTTTTATTTAAGGGTTACTAATCTCCAAAATTTCCTAGTGCTTTTCTCCTACCTGTACATTGCAACCATAGATATTAAATGCATAAACATATATCCCTCTAAGTAAAAAGGTAGAGTTAGGACTTGGACCCTAAACTCCATCTATTCTATTGACTTTGAACATTATGGGATCTTTCCCAACTTATGTGAATTTTCCATCGTATACCTATAGTAACCTGGTCACAAGCTAAAATAGGGGTACTTGTTTAAACTCGCAATATCACTAAGGGTTGAGCATTTAGCGCAAGAGACAAGGTTATGGTTTGGTGGAATACAAGTTAACTAAAAGTGTTCGGGTAGGTACGGGGCTCTGGTTGAGTGTTCAACTATAACCGGAACGATCAAAAGGACACAAGACAAACCTAACTCGACTGCACTTAATCCCTCTCCGTGACTGAGCATTAAATAAAAAGGAAAGAGTACACTGGTAAGACTTAAATACCCTTCCTGGGACATTAATTAGAGGTATGGTGGCGTACTCCCCGGGTTAAAGTTTGACCTCCATTCCCACTGTGCTTATGCCACCTTAGGCCGATCACATGGCATCTGGCCCGTATCTTTTACTCACCCATTACTCAGACCGTCGAGAAGTTTCCATTATTGTTCCTTTGTGGCACTCCATTCTTGTGTAAACATAGACTGCAGCCATCACCTCTGTTACTCTCAACCCAAATGAATAGTCAGTCCTAGAATGCTAAACTCTCATCGATGTCAGAGTGGTTGGAGATTTGAAGGTAAGCATATTTCATGATCATTAAGACTTGACCGATCTTTCTCAAATGTTTGAACTCTTGTAGAAGCTTAAGCTTGGGTGTGAGGTCCTTGAAGTTATGGCTTGATTGAGGCCAGCTCTGTTATTTCATAAATTTCTTTCTTTCGCCTTTCACCAGGCAAGTAATAATATTAAGGGGTTCTTTGTGTATTAACATCATGGCCAAAGTTATAGCTCTGTACTCATAATGAAAATGTCATATGAGGGTTCTTCACCGAACTTGGGGTTCGGCCTTCCCTGGTGTACTCAGTCATTTCCTATCAATTGTTTTTTCATTTTAATTTTTATTTCTTAATGTTGGCCACCTATCCCTAGAAGTTGTCACAGGGGAGGATAAAGTCTCATGTTTACAATAGTTCAGAAAATGTTAACTATTTTAGCAATGTAGGATCTCTATATGTTTTCCTTCCAGGTCATTTAAATTTTCAGTTCCTGATAATTTTTTCATTTGATCATTAACGAAATTTTTGCGTTAATCTAATGATGGGACCTCCTACTGTTTGGGAGGTACCCATCAGTTCGCTCCTCCACCACTTTCCCTTCCATTCTGTGGGCATCCTCCTCGACCACGTAGCAATACGTCTGATCCGAACTATAAGTTAAGTGATGATGTAGATTCATGGATATCAAGTTTTTTTTTCTAGCATAACGATTGTCTTAGATTTTATTTAATCTAGCATGTTTTGGAGTTCTAATGGCTTCTCGTTCTAATCACCGTTTGTGCTTTCTCGTAGGGCTTCTTAATCACAAATCTTTTGACTCGGAGTTGTGCCATGTAACGAAAAGGTAAACGGGTTCTAGTTAGCGCTTCAAAATTTTACAGTTCCCACTGAGTGCTTGGATTGGGAGGTAGTCATCGTGAGTAGAGATGCCAATTTTTCTTTTATGGTGCACAATTAACCTTTGATTTTTTGTTTAATGAGAAATTCTTAAGGACTACACCCTCCTCACTGTGACGAACAAATAAAGTTGATTTTGTTGAATGCGACCAATCAGTCCATCTCCTATTATGTAAGATATATTTAGGGTTGTGGGCTATCTACAATTCATCGGTCATTTCCGAATGCTTATTATAATTAAATTTTCAGGCTATGAGTCTATGATCATTCAAAGAAAAACATATATTGTTTCTTTCCTTTTTTTCCAGGTCGTGGGTCTATGATCATTCAAAAATTGTATATACTGTTTCTTTTAAATTTTCCAGTACTAGTTATCGGAACTCTAAAGTTATCTAGTTCTTTCGTTTCATTACTGCCAGGCCATATAATTTTTTGGTTACAAAGCTCACGAAATTCCCAGGTATATGTATGTTCTAAGTATGGTATTCTAGAATAGCCCTTAGGTTCATCGTCCCTCGTGTCTCTAGCATCCAGTCGCAAATCTCGGTAATTGTGGACAATCCTTAGACTTATTCTACTTTATTTTATTCGAGAAATTCATGTAGGATCAACTAGGCTTAATCACCTTTCGTTCTATCAGGAAAAATTATAGCTATAGAGATATATACAGCAGTTTCCCATAATGAAATTTTAACCAGTCACAAACTCATTAATTATATATATACACGGTAGTTTTCCTGTAGGGTAAATCTTGCAATTTGCATGCTTGATATTTGTACTGTAATTTCCTGCAATGGTGTATTGTAATTTCATGTACTGATTTCATATGTGTATATATATGTAGGTGCTAGAATGAAAAGTTTCTTGCTAATATACTATAATCGTTTACTATGGTAGTATCGATTGTATAGGGTACCTTCCACAGAACAGAGGTAACGTAGGAAAAATCTATGCATGTATATTATATTCGAGATACAAGCTTTGTCTCTAATGAAGATCAAATATACCACATACATTGAACTGGCAGCGAGATTCCTAACCTAATAATGGGGTAGGATCCACAAAATTACAGTTACAGTCTTCTTCAAAAATAAATAACAGTATATCTTGTATACATATCTAAATACCCTTTTCAGTTAATAAAACGACTCTTTAGTTTGCAAGAATTTCAGTAGAATTAATTCATCCAGCAATGTACTTATTCACAACACTCATCCATATGGTCACATAATTAGTTCGGGAATTCCTATACTAGTAGGGTTTCAATTCCGATTTGGGGTTTTGGTTTTGTACAGGTTGAAAAATAATATGAAACTTAAAAAAATATATTGTCCGTATATGAACTTATGATAGATGGAAAACTTCCAGAATTCGTATTTGTTCCGCTCGATTACTTTATCATTTTATACAAGGTAGCCCTGTCCTTGCCACGATTAATATAATTACCCAGTGGCTTTCCACATAGTTTACTATTTACATTATGTTCCTACCAAAGATAGATTATTCAAGCGTTTTATCAGTCCATTCATTATAATAGAGTGGCATTGTTCCTATAACAGAAAGCTTGTGATGATGTGGTAGATGCAGTCTTTAATTAACAGAACTATTTCCACAAGTAATCTACAACAACTCTATAACTTCATGTTAACACATATGACAGCAAGGTAATCATCTAAAATGGAGAACATATACAATCATTTCAATGGCCCAAATATGATAAGAGGAAAGTAGAGAAACATATCTGGATAAATGTTGGGACAATAAAAGGAACAGCCACGTTCCTCCCAACCTTTGAACAGGGCAGTCAAATTGCTTGTCTTGTTCACCCCCTAGCCTGACCATGAGTCCATGAGAGCTAACACGAACTCCTCCTCCGCAAATGCCTTTCACCTTCAACAATCGTCTCCTTGCCTCACACTCGGCAAATAGTGTTCATAACAGCAAGAGGTAATTCCTTTCCCATCATACTCGGCAGCGTCCTGCCTCCTCACATATGCTATTTAAACCACATTTTTGCCTAGGTCTTTTTCCCTCCTTGGGAATTTTTGCAGCTTTCTAAATCCTTGATTTTCAGGGGCTGCCAATGGCCAAATCCTTGATTTTTCACTTGTAACAATCATCCTTGAGGTAGTTCCAACATGTTCCCCACTCACGGAGTCATGGTTAGTTGATTTTAACATGCCTGTTCCATTTGTCCTCCTGCAATAAATATAAATTAGTTTGTTTTCATACAAGTTTCATAGTCAAATAGTTAGTTGGGTCAAATCAGATCTCTACCCAACAGTCATAATAATTAATTACAATTTACCAAATTCGAAATTCGAAATTGCCAAAAATGGCAAAATTTTTCCAAATTCGAGTTTGCCAAAAACAGAATAATTTTCCTAACAATATTTTCAAATTTCAAAAATAATATTTTTGGGGATGTCATGGTCCAAACTCTGCAAGGACATAAGGATAACATCCCACGTTATCAATTTTAACTTTAATTTCTTCATTTAATCCCTATTAATTGTAGTACTTTAACTAGTCCATAAATTTAACCTAAAAGTATTTTACAAAGTAACGGATCGATTGGCCCAAGGAAAAAAGGTTAGGAATTGCTTGGTTTGCTTAAGAATTTCATTCTTGTGATCAAAAAGCTTGAAGATAAGAATTCTTAAGGAACCATATTTTTTATGAGTTAAAAGGTTAGTGATCTTCCCAAGAAGGTGATCTACAGGAGAAGGTGACCACGCAATCCATAGCTCGGCTTCTGACCAAAAGCTCTCATCTGGAGCGCAAATCTGAACAGGGGTTGTTTAGGTGACCAAGCAAATGGGGATCCAGACTGGGGTGACCCAAGAGTGGCCAAGAGGTGTTGGAGATCTCAAAGTGACCTCTAGGGATTAGTGGGAGAAGCCCAATGCATCCATGGAAGAGGGTGCACTCACCTCATTCCCACAAAGAAGAAACTAACAAGGGCTTAAACCCTAGTTGGCGTGCCCTCCCTTCTGCCTCAGAAAACTTGAAGGAAATGATTTGCCCTCTCAAAGAGTGGCTAGCTAATGAGATAATATTTCTCTTAGAGGTGGAAGCATGGAAAATAGAGTCACCAAGAGGCAGCCATGAAGGAAGGTGCACTGGTTATTCTTCAGAAAACCTAAAAATGAAATTTTCATGAATGTCAAATGAAAACGCAGAAAAGAAAACAACCAAGACACATAGCTTCAGAAGAAAAGGTAATAATGATTTATTGTAGTCCTGGTTCACCTTATATACCAAGGGAACCATTTATTTCACATATATTTAATTACTCATCAAAAGGTGAAGAAGTGTTACGCCTAGGTGATTGACTTGTGCGCCCTAGGTGGGCGTTCCCCTAGATGGCCTCCTTGGCCCAATTTCTCCCTGTTTAGATGCGGAAGCATCCCAACTTCCATGAGAAGATGCAGAAACTTGTTGTGCAATACATCAGTTGTAATCTACTTTGCCTGAGCTGAAGTTTGGCCTAGGCGGGCTACCAGATATGAAGTGTAAGTCTCGTGTCGTGTAGAGCGACTTCGAGTGTCCAGTATAGTGTCTCTGGCCAATGGGAGTTGGAAATTAGGAATGTTGTCCACTGGATGAGTGATGGCGATTGGTTCTTCCAAGAGGGAAGTCTCAAACAACTTTAAGTGATTTACATTAATGACATTGTGGATTCCTAGTTGTGGTGGCAGATCCAAACTATATACATTTTCTCCAATCTTGTCGAGTATTTTATACATGCCATATCTGACTGGCAGAAGCTTATGATGGTGGCCTTTGAAGTGCTTCTTATCCAAGTGTAACCCGAATTGATCCCCTGCTTGAAAGGCCATGAAGGTTCTTTGTTTGTCATGGCACTGCTTGGCATGATCTTGGTCTGCTTTGAGTGATGATGTGAGTGCATTGTGGCATTGTGCAATTTGTTGGAGAAATCATTGAGCTGACAGATGTTCCTACTATAGATGGAAGGTACCTTGAGGAGCCCAAGTGAGTGGAAGCTTGGTTGGAGATGTTGGTTGGAAGCCCAAGCAGACTTCAAAAGGTGAAAAGCCTGTAGAAGAATGTGTTTCCCTATTGTATCTATGTTGGAGAATGTGTAAGTAATTTTCCCATTGTTTGTTGTGCCCAAAGTGAGTTCGAAGAGCATGCACCAAGACTCTATTGACAGCCTCTATTTGGCCATCTGTTTGAGGATGAAATGTAGTAGAAAACTTGAGGTGGCACCCCAATAGTTCCCATATGGTCTTCCAAAATGTACTGAGGAAGCAAGAATCTATGTCTGAGATGATACTCCTTGGGAGGCCAAAATGGGGCTAGACATGACAAAAATAGAGTTTCATTGTTTGCGTTATTGTAGTAGTCTTTGTGCATGGGATAAAAAGTGTCATTTTGCTGAAGTGGCATACCACTACCCAGATTGCATCATGATTATTTTGGGTTGTTGGAAGTCCACTTAGGAAGTCCATTGAGATTGACTCCTAAGGCCGAGAAGGAAGCGGCAGTGGTTGATACAACCCATGCGTCCGGTTGGATGGCTTGGATTGTGAGCATAAGGCACAAGCTGTGATAAATTTTTCAACTTGAGGCTGCATGGAAGGCCAATGAAAATGGAATTGCATATGTTCGGTGGTATTTGTGGTCCCAAAGTGGCCCCCATAGACTGCAACATGTGCTTCCCTGATGAGCAAGAGGCGGTCTTCTGAGTGTGGAATGCATAGAAAATTCAACTTATATAGCCACCCATCCCGAATAGTGTAGTCTAGGAAGGGGGTCTGATTGATCACTATGGGGCTTTGAAAAGCTTCCCAAATCTCTCAAAAGTTGGTGTCAATAGCATATTGATGTTTTCATGTGTCATAAGTAGCACACTGTACTTCTAGAATGGAAATAACTAGAGTGGGAGGTCAACTTAGAAAATCAGCCATTTTACTAGAAGTGTCTTTCTTGTATCTGATGACTAAGTGAAATTGTTGAATGTAGGAGGCCCATTTAAGATGCCTTTGTTACTGAATCTTCAATTGAGAGTTGATGAAAATCAAAGGGTGGTGGTCGGTATGCAGAATGGTTTCTTTACCCAACAAATAATGCCTCCATTGTTTGAGTGCTTGCACCAGACTATAAAATTCCTTGTCATAGGTACTGTAATTTTTCTTTGCCTCGGATAGGGTTTCAGAGTGGTAAGCAATGGGGTGTCCTCTATGTTTAAGTACGGCACCAATAGCATATTGTGAGGCGTCAGACTCAATCTCGAAGGGTTGGGAGAGGTCTGGCATATGTAAAACAGGGGATGAGAAGAGGGCATCTTTGAGCTGAGCAAAGTGAGTAGTTTCTTGTTTGGTCCAGATGAATGTAGAAGAAGTATTTGAGAGTTGATGCAAAGGTTGAGCAAGATTTGAAAAAGAGGGAATGAACTTACGATAGAAATTGATGCCACCCAAAAATCTTTTCAACTCCTTAGCTGAAGAAGGTAGAGGCCATTGTTTCAATGCTTTAATGCAAGACCGATCTGGATGAATACCCTCTGAACTGACAACAAAGCCGAGATAGGGGACTAAAGTCTCACCAAAATATGATTTCTTCTCTTTGACTTGCAACTTGTGTTCTTGGAGAATTTGGAGAAGTTGTCAAACATGTTGCATGTGAGTGTCCCATATCTGACAGAAGATGAGAATGTCATCTAAGTAGATGACCACAAATCAACCCAAATGTTCTTTGAATATGTCATTGATGAGCCTCATTAAAGTGGTTGGGGCATTGGTGAGACCGAAAGGCATGACTTTCCACTCAAAAAGACCAAATTTGGTCTTGAATGTTGTTTTCTAAACATCATCTAGGTTCATTTGGACTTGATGGTATTCGGTTGTCAAATCCAATTTAGTAAAACACTTATCTCCTTGGAGGGTTTCGAGTAGTTCCTCAATCCAAGGAAGGGGGTAACATTTTTTTATTGTGGCTTTGTTCAAGGCTCGATAATCATTGACAAGGCGCATTTATGAGGTATCTCGTTTAGGGATGACAAAGGCGGCAGAAGCACAGGGAGAAGATGAAGTTTGGATGTGGCCAGAGTTGATTAGGTCGGTTAGTTGTCTTTCCATTTCCTCTTTTTCTGTTGGGGTCAAGCGGTAAGTAGAGGCATTAGGTAAGGCAGATCCAGGGATGAGATGAATGGACTGGTCAATGTGGTGGGAGGGTGGAAGTCCCTCCAGAGGTTAAAATACCACTGTGAACTCATGGAGGAGGGGAGTCATAGTTTCAGGAACAGGGTGTGTTGTATTGTTTGGTGTTATTGGGCACACCAAATAGAGAGAGACACATTGGTTTAAGGGTACATGTGGGATTTGTTCTTTGGTAGAAGGGGGTTTGGATTTTACTGCAATTAAGATATAAGTGTGGCCTTCTTTGGTAATTTTGTACTGGTGGGATTTGGCTAGATAGATAGAATTTATTTGGGTTTGGTATGGGATACTGAGCAGAAAATCCACACAATCCAAGGGGGAGACATCACAGACGATAGTATCTTTGAATTGGCCTATGGAAAAAGTGACCAAACAACGCTTGGAAACTAGGAGGCGAGGGCCATCCTTTTGGACCCATCTGAGTTGATAGGGTTGCAGATGTGGAGTGGTGACAAGATTAAGGTGATTGAAAAGGGATTGAGAGACCAAATTTTTCTGGCTTCCATTGTTCATAATCAGTAAAGCCAAGGTGTTTTTGATTTGGCAGTTATGGGTGAAGAAGGGTTGGCTGGATGCATTCGAATCTTCCTAGGTCATTAGAATCAATGAGGGATCTACTTCTGTGGGATTGTCCAGAGGAATTTCTTCAGTATATTCTACTTGGGAAGGCACAATGAGCTCAGTGAGTAGAGTTTTGTTGGTTTTTAGATTTTGGAGGATTCGACAATCTAATGAATTGTGTGAAGTAGTTTTGTGGAATGAGCACCAAGGTGTCCTTTTAGTTGTATTGGGTGTGGGGTTTTGAGTCCGAGGAGGTGGAAAGAAGGTTGAGGGATGGGAGCTGGATGGTTGAGAGGCACAGGGGTTGGTGTAAGGGAGGGACTGAGGAATACGAACTCTAGGAGAGACTTTCCTTTCTATAGCCAAAGATCTTTGAAATGTTTTATCTAAAGTTGGATTTTCAAACAACTATACTTCTCGACGGAATTCAATTAATAAACCAGCCACAAATTTTAATATGAGTACCTCTTTTGGATCTAGAACATGAAGTAAGAGGCACATATTGCAAAATAAGTCTATGTAGCCTTGCACTCTTTATGAAGGGAGTTGTCGGAGTTGGTGCCATTTGATCCATAAGGATTGCACATACCGAGGTGGGTAGAAGCGATTTCTTAAAGCTTCAGAAAGTCGAGCCCAGGTTTTGATGGGTTGTGAAGTAGAGGATTCTAGAGCATCCCCAATCTCTATCACAAATGTGGTCTTCTCTTACTGTGTATCCCATCAAGTTTGTGCCAGTCCTTCTAATTGTGTAACGATCCTGCTTAAATAGACGTACAGGATTATTAATTATAATTAATTTAATAATCTAACTGTCCTAAAAGATTAGCTAAACAAAAATTATTTCTTAAAATAACATTAACTAATTAATTATTATTAATTAGTTTTTCATGATTGTCAATGATTAATTTAAGTATTAATTAACTCATTAATTAATAAGGTAAAGAAATAAAAGGAGGATAATAAATTATATTATTAAATTTAATTACGTTCCCGAAAAGGGATAACATATTAACTACAAGAAGATAAAATAATAATAAAGGGGATAAGGGGCATTAACGACGAAAGGATAAGAAGGTAATAAATGGGTTAGGTAGGAAATAAATGAGGGGAAAGTCGGTGAAGGAGGGATAAGGTGGGGAAGGAGGTTTAAGAGAAGGGGGATTCTATGGGGAGATGGGGGATGGATTTTGGGGCTCTTATTTGCATAGTGGAGTGAAATTTTGGAGTGGGGATTGTATCAGTCAGGCAATGGGGTTGCTGGAGGTTTTGGGCATGGGGGCCAGGATATCCATATGATATCCTGGAGATAGGAAGTTACCTAGTTGGCAGGGTGGAACTAGGTTTTGGGCAGCATTTACAGTGCAGCAGCGGTCAGCAAGGCAACAGCAAGGTAGCAAGGCGAGGCGAATTACCATCAGACCCAAGTAAATTAAGTTGTGTACTTGTTTTCTTTGCTATAAGATTTTAATATTCGTTGTTAAATTACGTGCGTATGTGCTCAAAATAAGGAATATATGAAATTTTGATGTTTTGCTCAAATAAAAGAAATTAATGAATTTTCTGAAATTAATTATGTTACAATTCATGTAATTATTAGGCATAAAATCTATTCAGATCTTACACATGGTATCAGAGATTTTGTTTGAAATATGGGGCCTTAAGGGCCAAATTCCCAGCTCTAACTCTAGCTACGCTTAACCTGCAAACAAAACATAGAAATTTTAATAAATATATATATATATGCAATACAAATTTTAAAATGAATTTTAACTACTAGTGTTGTTACAGCCCATGACTCTCAGCAAGGAAATTGCAGCAAATAAGCTGCAAGGGTCCGTCTAAAATGTGGTCTACAAGGTGAAAATTTGAAGCTTGATTCATTTGAATATCTATCGGGTAACCATGCAACAACTTATCTTATTTTAGCAAGGCAGAATAGTTAGAGAACCGGTTTGCTAAAGCTGTGTTCTCTTGGTTTGACAATATAGCTTTCAAAATATGTGAAACTTTTGTATGGTTGAAACAACTTAGTTTTTGTAAACACAAGACAAGTAATTTAGACCATATTGAGTACAGATGCTAACAAATATGCAGTTAATCTGTCAAGAATATATACTCAATAGTAAAGACATAATGTACCACAATAAATCAATGCTTTACACAATTTGAAACAACTAGGCCATCGACTACATAAGGTGTTCCTCCCAAAGCATAAGAGAAGCAGTACATCACTTCTGTGTAATGCCCTATTTCTATGAACTTCGTCGATGTTATAGTCAAATAGAAATTTTGCTAGTATGTAGTTTATCAAACAGAAAAATTGCCACCAGTAAACCTTAAAGTAATCCAGGACGTGGTTTAAATAAATAGAGAAAACAATTCCATCTATAAAGCATGAAATAGTAAGGGTTGGATTGAAATTTTCTCTAGTCATGTATATGTATTATGCATACTTAAAGTCAAATAGATATACATACCAAGGATAGATCAATAACTGAGCAGAGAGCCATATCAAAAATTTTACGTGCCAGATCAATGTTACCAGCAGCTTCCTTACCTGGGATGCTGGATATGGTTTCTCGTACTGTGTAGATTTATTACAGAGCAACTCCCTAATCGGCTCTGACTGGGGAATAACAATTCTTGGTACAGGACCGAACCAGTACACAAAATTCTTGCCTGTCAGTGCAAAACGTGATCCACTTAAATCTTCAAACATGCATTACAAATCTTCAGACATGCATTACAAATGGCCTACTGAACCCTAGACATTTCACTCGTAGTACCAGATAAACTATGCGCCAAAGATGAGAAAAAGACCCAAAAAATAAAAAGAAGGTGAAAATAGAAAAGGATTTAAAGGAAAGCCCACCCAGGCTAAATTCTCGTGCCCTTCTATCTATCTCCCATAAGAAGAAGAAAACTCACAGCCACGGATGCTTCACAATGATTAAAATCTTCCTTCTAAAGCCAAAGCAGGAGAAATTGCGATCAGATGCAGGATAAAATCGCAGCTCCCAACTGCAGAAGAGACAGATCCCTTGATGAAGACACAAAAGATATGATGAGAACAGGAAGAAAATGTGTGGAAGAAGCACGAGGATTTTCGTGAATATGTAATAATGCTCGACGGATTGGAAGAACCCACCAGCGTAGTCAAGAACGAGATCCATACCTGACGAATGGGAGGTACCCACTTGCTTACAGAATTGGAGAAAGACAAAAGATCCATAGTCAATCACAAAAAAAAAAACAATGAGAGAAGGCCCGTAGACAAGTGCGGAAGATCCATTGTACAGAGACCATAGTCATGGGAATCAGAGAAGATAGGTTCCAACGTGCAAACAAACACAACAGATTCATATATAGAAATCTGTGCCCTAGAGTGTGAGTGTTGTTTTGCAGATCATTTGCTACAGCATGAAAAGGGGTGAAAACCCATCAACCAGTAAACCTCGTGCAAATATGCAACAGAAGTTGAGGGCCAGTCAACATAATATGCACAATTTTTTCGCAGAGGGAGTGCTTGACATGGCAATGGAGGAGGTACTTGAATTTTTTTATAATTTATCTGAATTAAATTTAAAACCAGAAATCAAAGTATTTGTGAAACACATTTGCAAAAATCAGACTTCAGTTTAGGAGCAGAGTTAAAATTTAGACACAAGGATGAAAAATCGGAGTTAAACAGAAATGAAACTGTATGCCCAGTCGTATGCATTCAAAAAGAAACTTATAAGATCAATTTCGGGTTGGTAAGGATTTGTCTAGGCAATGGAAAATTTGAAACCAGAGAGAATCCCGCCACCCCATAAGACGTACATGTTTTCTAGATACAGAATAAATGTCCAACATCTAATGGAAAACAATTTTAAGATTTAATTCTGGAAAATAGTCATTTATAGAGTTTATCCTTATAAGAGTAAACCAGATGTTTAAAACAAATAAGAAAAGGGGTGTAGTGTTGATTAGTTGCCTATGGCATAAGTCTATATGGAGGGAAGGGAAGACGTCCCACTGTAGATGTTGTGAGTGTTTCAAACAGGAAATTAGCAGTTACAACATCCACAATAAGAGGTACACCAGGGGCCAACCGTGCAAATGCATCCACTCCCACGCTGCTCTCAACACCCCCCTGAATCAAATATAGCCAATTTTGAAACCAGAACCCATAATACAAAAACCCAAATAAATATACAAACAACTAAAATTGAAGAAATCGACACTAGCCATCAACAAAGTTTAGAACCAAGCTACAGAACAACCTCCCATTGCAAAGCCAAGGGAGGAGCTCGCGGCCATTACCAGAAATCTGCCACCGTAGCAGAGAGAGAGAAGCCTAGGGCACATTTGCGTAGGGAGAGAGAGTCGGCAGTGATGGAGTGTTAGGTTTGAAGGAAACGTAGGGTTCAAAGAGATGGCAGGTGTAGGGTTTAGGGTTAGGTAGGAAAAGCAAGGCATGCACGTGGAATCCATGCGTGCCCAGACTCTTTTTTTATTATTATTTTAATTCTTTCTATGTTTTGTTAGTAAAATTTTTATATTTTTCTTTTCTGTGTTCGTTTATTTTTTTTGTATTATTTTTAAGCATAGAAATAATTTAGTAAAATATATATATATATATATATAATCTAGGTCAAGTTAATTTAAAATTAAATTAAAGTTAATTTAGGCTAAATTAGTGTAATAATAATTTTAAATTAATTGTTTTATTTAGTGTAAAGTTAATTTACATTAAAATTAATTAATGATGTTAGAGATTAGATTAAAGTTGGGTTAGATTGAAATTTTGCCAGAGCAGACAGGTTTTGAACACAAGACCACCCACTACCTAAGCCTTAAGGAAAAACCAAATACCAACGCACCATGTATGTGCCTTGAAAAAAAAATGTATGTGTGTTGATTAACATGATTGAAGCTTAGGATTAAGTTTAGTCTAGATTATTAGTTTTTAATAAACTAGCACAGCCGCAAAGTGGTCGGCGGCTGGTTAACATCGAAAGGTACATAACGCCGATGAACGTTGAAACGTGGCTAGCAATTGTGGACAATTATTTAGAGGCCATGGTTTAATCCTATTTAATCATTTAAAACGTGGTAATTATATATCCTTACAACAAATTTTTTTATGTGATTAGGTAAACGTTAAAAAGTAAACCTATTAACAGATGCCTTGATAAATGCAAGAAAGTTATGAACAATAAATCTGACCCATTGATTTTGGAGGACGACAAAGAATATGCCAGCATCTTCAATGCATAGCCATCAGATAAGGGTTTAAGGTTCAATAAGATTAAAGGATCATTAATTGTTCCCATTGTCAATAGGTGTACGCCTTTAGGCGTAAATTAATAAACATAAGGTCGGAAGTCACTTTAAACAAGTTGTAAGCAAAAAGTTAAAAGGGCTTAGACTAGGACAAGCGGGAAGGAGGCAGCATATGCACTAGGAGAGTAAGCATAGGAAGTGGCGAGTAAGGCACAAGGCTAGCGTAGCTATAGGGCAAGGGAACCAATAGTTATTTTCGTAGGGGCGAAGAAATCAAGCTTAGATGCTTAATCCTAACCCTAACCTAGCCAATACCCTAATGGAGTAATGTCTATTTACAGACAAGTAAAGAAAACTTATGCCTAACCCTATTTCTAGTTTGAGTAGCACCAATTTGAAACATCCTGGAACTCACCCTGAAAACTTTGGTTGATGCAGGTCAAAGCATACAGGATGGTCAGGACTCAAGGGAATCGAGGCAGGGGAGCTTCGTCGCCAGCGTCGCCAATGCCACCACCACCATCGCCCGAACTAGCCCTCATACTGCGCTCGTTGGAAGCCATCAACGAGACTTTAAAGGGGCGATAACTGGCAGGGACTGAAGTGGAACCCCCACCATCTGGAATGGGTAATCCAGAAGTGTCAAGGGATTCAGGGGGAGGACCTCCACCTGAAGACATCACGCGAGAATTGCATAAGATAAAACTTCCGGAGTTTTTCGGGGGTCGCGCTAGTGAACGTGCAGAAGCATGGTTGGAAGGCATGAAAAGGTGTTTTTCCTTAAGGGACTATGCGTCTAACTCAAAGGCAAAGATCACCATTTTTCAGTTAAGAGACAGCGCCTTGAACTGGTGGGGCAACCTGGAAAGACAACTGCACCTTACCCCAGACACAGTATCTCGAGAAACTTTTCGAGGAGAGGTTCCGAAGAAAATATCTACCAGCATACTACGAGGAACAATAGGGAGGGGAATTTCATGCCTTAGTACAGGGAAACAGAACTGTAGAAGAATATGAGATCAGGTTTATGGAACTAGTCAAATATGTTTCGTATATGGACAACGACCAACGATAGGCAGAGTTCTTCGTCTATGGATTGAACCCTAAGATAAGAGCTATGGTGCGGATGTGGAAACTGTCTTCAGTAGCGGAGGTGGTGGAAAATGCGCGTTATGTGGAAGAACACATGAACTTAACCGGGGGTACAAGACCGACATTTCTGCATCGCCCTGGATTCGTAGGAAAGGCCTCGAGGACATTTCCTAGGGGAGGGGTCTCAAGGCCACCGCCATATGGTAACAGAGTCAAGCCAAGGATAGTAGTTGCAGGGATTTCAATGGCAGCGAGTGAAGCATCTCGTTCATCACCAACGGTGCAGACAGGTCCACGACCATCTCAGGGAACAACTAGTAGGGGCAGGGGTTTCAGGGGAAGGAACTCATTTCAGAGGCAGTCACATAACAATGCACAGGTTCAATATCATGTTACCTGTTGGGGGTGTGGAGGACCCCATTACCAATGCAACTGCCCAGAGTTACAATCAGGGTTCGTGCATAGAGAAGGAAAGGCACCGATGGGGAGATCAAGTAGCAGCCACCAGATTTACGCAGCAGTTAATATCCGCCAGGCCGAACATCAATCCACGGTGGTGGAGTCATTAGGTACGCTAAATTATATCAATGTCAATATTTTGTTTGATTATGGTGCGACAGATAGTTTCATTTCACCATCTGCATTAGAAAAGAGTGGGTTGGTAGCCTACGAGCACGATGACTTTAAACAAGTCGAGATGGATTCGGGGGAAAAACAAGCGGTATGACCTAGTGTTGATAATTGTATAGTAGACCAGGGAGTGTGTACTACCAGGTTGAAGGTATATGTCACTGCCCTCGGGGCATATAACCTAATCATTGGAATGGATTGGTTAGCAGCTCATCGAGCTTTGGTAGATTGTTTCGCAAAGAGGGTCATTTGTGTCGATGATGAAGGAAGACCAGTAGAGATCCAGGGTGTACAAAGAAAAGTGTCGTTACGCTTTATATCAACTATGAAGGTTAAGAGATGCTTGAGACAAGGGTGTCGACTTTATGTAGTGTAAGCAGTGAATGAAAGGAAGGGACCCTCATTGGATCAGTACCCGATAATGTCAGAATTTCAGGATTTTTTTCCGAACGAGTTACCAGGGTTACCTCCTGAGAGGGAGCTTGATTTTACCATTGAGCTAAAACCTGGTGCAGAACCAATTTCCAAAAATCCATATCGGATGACAGTGCCAGAAATTTGTGAGTTGCAAATGAAGTTGAAAGAGTTACTGGACTTAGGGCTAATAAGGCCCAGTGTCTCACCTTGGGGCGCACCAGTAATTTTTGTAAAGAAGAAGGATGGATCCTTACGACTGTGTATATACTACAGGGACTTGAACCATGCTACAGTGAAAAATAGGTAAACGATGCCACGAATATATGACCTCTTCGATCAGATGAAAGGAGCAGCGGTATTCTCAAAGATTGATTTGCGATCAGGGTATCATCAATTAAGGATTAAGGAAGGTGACATCCCAAAAACTGCCTTTCGAACTCGGTTTGGACATTACCAGTTTGTTGTAGTACCTTTCGGATTGACCAATGCACGAGTAGTATTCATGAGCCTCATGAACGGCGTATTTCGGAAGTACTTAGATCGATTTGTACAAGTTTTTCTAGATGACATCCTCATCTATTCCAAGAATGAAAGAGAACATGAGGAACACTTGCGAATAGTGTTGTCCTTCCTTAGAGAGAACAAATTGTATGGGAAGCTGTCGAAGTGT
>SNQJ01S0047729.1:15536-25819 GCA_010110895.2 Picea sitchensis
GAGGATAAATTCTTTTGATGATGCTTTCTAAGGTATGTTATTTACATGTCATCTCACCATTTTCGCAATGAATTTTTTTCTAGAATGATTCAGACCGTGAAATTGGAAGGAAGTTGAGGAAACATATCCAAGTAGTTGTGATACAAATTTCAGCTTGTGGGCTGTTGTATTTTTGGAGTTACACTCCGTGGAAAATAGGGTTTGTGGCTAGTCCTGAACTAGTCTAAAACAAGTGTTTCGGGTAAAAACGTCATAACTTATTCATAACATATCCAAATTCAGTAAGACCAAATGTATTGGTTAGAATATAGTATGTCTTATTCTTTGTACAATTTTCATATCCACACAACAAATATTTTGTGCATGGTACGCTCTACAAGTTCACTCTATAGAATAAGTTAGAATTCAACAAGGTATGTTATTTTTGCTATAACTGCTTTTCTGAGAGGTTCCAAGTAGTGAAACCTGAAGGAATTGCACAAAAGACACTTAAGAACATTGTGTACTATTTTTATATCTTTATTCATTGTAGGTACATAGTTATGATTATTTCAAGTTAGGGTTGTTGACTAATCCAAAATTAGTCATGTGAGACTAAAGTAAAGTTTGATGAAAATGCTAGTCTCTTGTTGTTAAAGTTAAGGAAGGTTTGCAGGCATGTGATCATATACACCAGGTCTATAATAGAGTTACAAATCATATTTGGATGATGAAATTGATGATGGATTTTGGTTGAGGTACATGTTGGGTACATGGTTAAGACAAGTAGTTGATGAGTTGGCACATACATGAGGTGTATAGTTGATGATATTGGTACATCTTGATGAATCATAGTTTATGTGTATTTGATGAATTATTGGTACATATTTGGTGCATGGTTGATGCACTCATTGATGGTACATGTTGAGGTATAGGTTGGTTCATGGTTGATGCACTCGTTGATGGTACAAGTTGAGGTACATGTTGGTTCATGGTTGATGCACCTGTTTATGTTAGAGGTTGATTACATGTTGTTTGGTATAGGTTGTTACAGGTTGATTGGTTGCAGGCCAGTGGTACAGGTTGTTACAGTGGTATATCTCATAGTGATAGTGTGACAGTGGTTACATCATTCTACTTCTACGTCGGGGCGGTTGGACGGGGAAAGGATAGGTGGTTGTAGCCACCTTCCAGTTGTAGCTGGAGAACATAGGGGGTTGTCGCCTCCTTCTAGTTGTAGCAAGAGAATTGGGGAGTTGGAGATTCCCTTGGGTTACAGCCTAAGAATCTAGGGGGTTGGAGCCTCCTTCCAGTTGCAACAGGAAAACAAAGGAAGTTGGTGCTTCCAATGAATGTAATTCTTAAAGACATATATGAAAAATCATTCTGTGGTTTTATCCCACTTTGGGTTTCCACGTAAAAACACTCGTGTACTGTGTATGTGTATGATTGCTCATTTGTTCATTTTTTATTTACTCATAAATTATTGGATGATAATGCTACATTGATACAACATTTGCATTATATGGTTAAAAATGATTAAATTTCTCTATTACTGATTCACCCCCCCCCCCTCTCAGTAATCCAACAATTGGAATCAAAGTTGGTTCCTTCAAGAAACAATTTAACCAATAGAAGGAGAACATGGATTATTCTGAGAATTGAGTACCGCTGTTCAATGATCAGAATGGTTTAAAGTATGAGATGTGGAGTGGAAGGACGAAAGTGTTTTTACAGGCACATGGGGTATTATATTTGGCTATCATTCGTTATAGGATATGATAGTTCAAAAAGGGAAAAGACTAAAACCAAGAAGGAATTGAAGAAGAATAAAAAAATAGCAATGGATTTCATTTGGGAAGGATTACCTAATACGGTAAGAGAAAAGGTTGGTAAATGTTCATCAGCCAAAGAAATTTTTGATAAGTTTAGATTTAGAAAATTCCAAAGAAGATGTAGGTACAGATCAAGAATAAATATGTTCACCATGTCAAACAGATTCAGAAGATGAAGAGTAAATAATCACGAGGGGTATGTTGTTTGGATTTAATTGTGAAAAACTTGTACATCTTGAAATAGAATGCCATGAAGGAAATGAGACAAAAAAACTAATTGAAAAGGAAGACAATTATGAAGAATAATTAATTGGTGCTTTATATGAACTAAGAGAAGAAAACAAGTCACTCAAGAAAGAATTCATGAAACAAAAGGAAATTGTTCACATTTTTGAAGAAGCCCAATAGGTCATCGAGAACTTAAGAACTCAACTAGAAGAAGCCAGAAAGATCGAAGAAAATCTTGAATATCAAAATCAGTATTTGGAAGCCAACATAGCAGCACCGAAGGAAGAAGCAGAAATGAGAGAGAATATATTGAAAGATCATCTTAAGGAAAGAAATAAAGATCTAAACCAGCTTGAGGCAGAGTTTGGTTAAGAAGAGAAAGGACTCGAAGAAGAAATAATCACATTAAAAATGCAGCTTGAAGAAGCGAAAAGAACAAAAGAAGTCATGAAGTCTCAGATAATGAAGAAAGAAGAAGAGGTTGAGAAGATTGAAGAAGAAATTGTCACATTGAGAAGTAAAACCATCAAGATCAACAAGAACGTTGAAGAGACAGAAACATCCACATCATTTATAGAGAATGAAGAGAAGCACTCTAGGTTGATAGAAAAGAAGAATGAAGAAAATAGACAGAGTTATGTAGAAGTACTCAAAGGAAGGAATCATGGTCAACCAGATTCTAAGAAAACTATTGAAGATACATCTTCAATAAGACCATCCATGTTCAATCCATAAAGAAGCTTCAATCATGATCATGATCAGTCAAGGAAGAAATTTGAAAGGACTACACCACAAAGAAGATCATTCACTCCCAGGTATGCAAATTTATTTTATGGTCATTGTTTTTACTGTATTAATTTTGGACGTAAGGTTGCATATTGCAAGGATTATAAAAGAAATGTTCAAGCAAGAAGTGCCTATGTGGCCCCACGTAATATTGAATGTTACAAATGTGATAACTATGGACACATAGCTAGTGATTGTAGAAGCATGATCAATACTTCCATGAAATAGAACATTGATATCATATATAAGAAAGTATGGATAAGAAAACACAAAGAACATGTGAACAAAGACCAAGTCCCATAGATCTCAAGATTGGGAATAAAACGAGATGAAGAAAATTCTATAGAGAAAGACGCCAGATACAAAAACTTTTGGAAAATAACTGAAAGAAAAGAAGGACGGGTAAATAAGGAACAGGTTCAATAGATTGTACTTTCAGGAATTGTAGTGAAAGATGAATCCATAGACAGAAAGAAAGAATTCAGAGCTCAGAGAGATGATGAATCTACCAATGAAGATGATGATGAATACAGATCAGAGCAGGAATTGTTCTGAGCCATCCGGCTTAGAGACTCCCAGGTAATATGAATATTAGATAGGGGGAGTCTATACGATAGCTGTGACAGACCAAAGAACCATACTTCGAGAAGCTTGTAGAGTTTGAGTAGATAGATCCAGAGCAGTGAGTTAGCAGAAGAAAAGTTTGATAAATTAATCAGTTGTAGTAGTGAAGACCTCATGATAGTATACTAATAAATGGGTCAGCATTATGGACAATTGTGCAGTAGAGTCTTGGATAGTATGGACATAGATGGATTCCTAAGAACACTTAGCAGGTTTGGACATATATATGACAATGGATGAGAGCATCGATTCTTAGATTGGTTCAGAGAGTGGTTCAAAGACAAAGGAGCGTTATCATAATGGATGATAATTACACAGAAAATGGATTGAGCAATGCTAATGGATTCCAAATTGACAAATATTTTTGGACACATGCAGGGCATACAACAATTCACATTCAAAACAAAGTAATGTTGAGAAACAACAATGACAAAAATCCCTATGAGCTATGGAAAGAAAGACCAACAAATGTGAAGCACTTCATAGTATTTGGAAGCAAATGCTACATCAAAAGAGAAGATGGCAGAATGGGAAAGTTTGACTCTCGTGTGGACAAAGGAGTATTTGTTGGCTACTCAAGTACAAGGAAATCATACAAGTGTTACAATCTAAGATTGAACAAAGTTGTGGAAATAATCAATGTAACAATTGATGAAACAGGTGGACGAGAATCAAAGGAAGAAGAAATTGAATGAAGATGGACATGTTACAAGGAAGAAAGCTAGATTGGTTTGTAAAGGATACGCACAGGTTGAAGGAATCGACTTTGAAGAGACATTTTCCCTAGTTTCCAGAATGGAAGCAATCTGTTTGCTCTTAGATTATGCATGCTCCGAGAATATTAAAGTGTATCAGATGGAAAAGAAATCATCTTTTTTGAATGGAGAACTTGAAGAATAAGTCTACATTGAACAACTGGAAGGATTTCAGTTGTCAGAGAACGCGGATTATGTGTGTAAATTAAAGAAGGCCTTGTATGGTCTAAAACAGGTTCCTAGAGCATGGTACTATAGACTAGATAAATATCTACAACAGGCAGGGTTCAAAAAAGGAAGTGGAAACCACAACCTATACATCAAGGTGTAACATACCCGACCACCCAGAGGTCGGGTTACACCACTTAAACAGGATGCAACACACCCAACCACCCACATGCTAGGAATGTTGCAGTCTCAAGACTCAGTTCTTTGATCTCTAATTCGAAAACAAATGAATTATCAACAATGTTAGAAGCATGCACACCACATGCATAAGACAAGATCCATGTCACAGCATAAAAGAGATAAACAATGTGCCATGCACAACAAATAACCAACATACATGCACATTAGAATGCATATCTCAGAGATAATTAAATACAAAACAGAATACATTAAACAAAAAACATGGAGAGCACTTATCTTTGCAAGTAAACGTTCACCAACTAGCTGTAGACCAAGGACGTTCTTCCCAACCATAGATGTTGTTGTTCATTTACTCTCAACAACAGGTCACCCCCGAGCCAGGGCTATGAATCCACAAGGACAGGTCCTAGGCCAAGTCTAAATACACAGTAGTTGGCTAAGTATCTCTCAGGTTTCCCAACCTCACATCAATCCTAATTTCCAACTCTCTTTCCCCCTCAGCCTACACAACCCCAAGAAATGAACACCTTTCTCTGCCATGCAGTCCCTGAGGTTGTTCCATTTCTCTCTAGGGATCCAATGCTACTGGTCATGAAATATCCCTATCAGAAATTCCAAGGACTCTCAGCTATGGAAAGTTCGATCCTAACTTCCATCAAGTTCATGCACACAGGCATCCATTCCCTTCGGGAATGATCAATAAATCATTACATCCATTCAATGATGGATCTCCTCTTCCTGCCATTTGTTTCCATGCTCAACCCAAGAGCACACGAACTAGCAGTAGTGAGTGAAGAGGAAGAAGAACGAGTGAACCAATGAGAAGAGGATGAACCAAGGGAAGAATGACCCCAAAACATCCCCCAAGGGATGTTTAAATAATTACATGAAGACAAGAGCCACATGGCCTCCCTCCTAAGAAGCTCATGTAACCCCCTCTTGTCCATAAAATCAATTATGGGTAAATAAAATAATAATAACAAGAATTAGCCTCTCAAGCCCCCTCTCTCGTGGAATCATAGCCCCCTATCTCTTTTTTCCTTGTCGATATTGCAGTCAACGGTGTATTTTATTAATGTATACGAAGTGTTACATTTCCTAGGTACTCTGGCCCCTTTTCAACTTTGTCGGCTCACCATCCTAAGTCATATTTACATAACTATGTCATGTATTCCACCATGATGAGTTGGAAGGTCTGGCCAACAATTCAACACAACATCCACACACTTCCTATTGCTTGCCTAACTATTTGGTTACCTTCCTTTTCCACCCAAACAAAACACCAAGAATATAATCCTTAAGTGCTCTTCAGTGTTGGCAAAGAGGTTGCAATCCAAAGATCAGATATGCAGTAGATACTATCGAGCACTCACATAGCGCTATATCCCTTCCATATCCAACCATATTATGGTCTCACGCATGACTATCTCTGTAGATATTCCTTGTTATATACGGAGTATGTCTCCTCAATTACTTGGTTATGATCCCATAACCAATCGTAACATAATATGCAACTGACATTTTGTCTAAGTGCATTCTAGCATCAACAACACTTACACACTCTGGGAATTCGCCCATTACATATCAATTTAAATACTAAAAATTAACTAAGGGAATCCTTACCTCGATCCCCTTCAACATGTATGCATCAACGTAAACTAAATGCATACATGCGTGGTTGTTACCAACCTACTTGTTTTTGTCTGACCAACTAATATTTGTAGAAGCTCACAAACTTCCCTCTTCATCATTTTGATCACCATTCCTACCATCCTCATGGGTCTTCACCTCGATGGAAATTATAAGCAACAACAACATCCACATATTTAACCCTATTGTATCATTTTTCCTGAATACATAATCCATCCTTAGTCATAATAAAAAATTATTTCATAATAACAGACTATTCTAAGTTCACCGTCATGTTATATTCATATCCAAGCATATACATATGCAAAATTACACATCTATATGCACCAATCATTTACTGTCAGCATGTCTACTAATGCATATGCAATTTATCTTCATTGTATGCTTCATCCACTCTAGTGCATTTTTGTTTCAATTCACTTATTTATTTATCTATTTCTGTTGTAGTTGGTTGTCCTCAAATTCCTTTAGATCCTTGATTCCTTGCGTGATCCCATTCTTCTCATCTGCACTATGGTTCCCTGGGTCTGAACACTTGTCCATCCATGTTCCACCTGACCATTCTTTCCCACTTAGTACCATTCCCCAATGGAAATCCATTTTCATTTAGTGCCACTTTTGAAGTGAGAGATCATTCCAATTCCTCTGCATTGGCATCTTGCTTCCACTGTGAACTTTGATTTAAGCTTTTAGACAGTAGATAAGTCATATCTAACAAATCCTTCCCTGGAACTCCTATGCTTGACACATAGAGATTATTCACACACCACCTCTTAAGCTCTTTATTTCCTTCCACATCAATCTTGCAACTGTCTACACATCTCTACCTTCAAGGCTATGGAGCCTTACTTTTCCTTTCTATTCCCATTAATGACATTATTCACCTGCTAGCTGCATGTCCCATATGAGGATTCTTTCTTTTGTAGTACCTCATCCAACTTTTGTAAGCAAAGTCATGCCTCCATGACCCTAACATATGATTCTATTCTTGAATTTATCTGGTTATACCTCTAATCTTGATAAACCTGGAAGCAACCATCTTGTTAGAGCTATACATATCATACAAAAATGGTCAATTAAATTTACAGGTACCTTTTCATTTAAGTGATAATATTATTCTTTAATTAATATATTTTTTCCTTTTTATATGAATTAACTCTTTTTTAATCATGACTATGTGTCGGTTCTTTTGTCTTCATGAGTTGATCACAGACATGGATCGACTCATTATATCGTACTCATGCTTATGTTGTGTTCTCAGTTCACAAACATATCATATTTTGACCCTTTATCAATTCTCTTTATTATTCTAGTGTTAACTCTTTGTCAAATTAAATATTTATGAGGCACTTCCTTCAAACCATTTACATATGACCAGATGAAAAAAACCATGGGCTTATTGATTTGAGTGTTACCTCTTCTTTTCCCTTTGTTTCTTAATGCAAACTTCCTTCTCCTAAAGCTGCATGACCTCCCGGTCAAGGTTCTTCAATCCCGAGTTGAATTGGCTCTCTGAAACCTTGATGATTTCATTTTGTATCTAAACACATGCGTTTCCGGCTTTCTGGCACATGTCCGATGGCCCCCGCGACCTTCTCCTTCGCCCTTGTGAAAAATCTCAGAGTTGGCGCTAGCTCCTTTTTCTCTTGGCCCCTCCTTAGATGTGACCTTAGGCGGTGACCTCATGCAGACGCGCGATTGTGGCCACGCTCAAAGGTGGTTTGGAACCAAACTAATTTTCTCCCCGCAATTAACCTCGAGCCACCACATGTCCTTTTTCCAAAACCGTGGTATCGATTGCGGCCCACCCTCAACTTCGTAAATCCCAAGAACCTCCCGTCCCCGCAATGTGAGGTGATTGTTGAACTCACGATCTTGATAGTGCTTCTAAACGGATGACCGAGATCTACCTCTTGGGAACCAACATTTCAGATTTACCTCTCCCAGATCGACGGTTGTGGTCGTTTCGAAATTCTCAAATCTCAAACTTTATTTCCCTCGAGATACACCAGATTCTGCCATGCATCCTTTTGAATCGGGTGGTGGGGAATTACTTCGAATGATCCGATTCTCCCGAACCAGCCAAACTGTTTCCATGTGTCTCCTTATTGGATGAACCATATTAAACCTGGACTTCGGGACTTCGGAAGTAATCGCTGCAAGGATAAACGACTACAATTCCTTCGGGCCTTCGAACTTTGGAAAACTCAAACTTCAACTTTTTTCCCATGAATTGATGGCTATGATTTCTTCTATTCTTCATACTTTAGAGAACTCAACTCTCAACCTTAACGTTTCCACGAAGTGCATGGATTTCTACTACATGTCCTCCTAGATCGGACGACTGCAATTCACTTTGGATCTCTGGGGTCCGAAAATCTCAATTCTCAACTTCTCCTTGCTCTCCTTTTCCCAGAGAGCTTTCACCCGGAGCACATGATCAGTTGATGCGTGTCCTCCTACAAATCAACGGTCCCTGAATACTTATTCTCTTCGGAGGTTCATTGCTCGAGTACTAACATGTCATATCACTACATGCCTTTCAATTTGCAGGGACACACATCGGTGGTTTGGAGTAACCCACTTTTCTCCCCACAATTATCCTGATGTTGACACATAACCCCTTGGTGAAACCATGGTTTGGATTGTAGGATTACCTTGGGAAATTATCTCCCATGCAACTTGGTACCCCGCAATGCCTCTTGTTCGTTGATCTCTCTCTCCCATGGGATCCAACATTTTTGACCTTAACCCTTGCTTCCTTTACATCGGACGACCACTGTGCACATGTCATCTGATCCAACGATCTTAGATCTCTCCTGATCCTATAGTGGCGATCACTCCCAAATTCAAAGGGGGACGGTCACGATCCTTCAAACCCCTTACAACAAATCTATGTCGATCTAACTCCTGCGTAGATTCTGTAACGCCATTCCTCCTGAGATTTTCAACTTCACAGTCAGAATTTGATCTCAATCATGAGACTCTCACCAACAAACCCGGCCCATACCAGCCCAATTTTTCAACTAGAAGCTCTGATACCAATCTGTAACATACTCGACCACCCAGAGGCCGAGCTACACCACTTAAACAAGCTGCAACACACCCAACCACCCACAGGCTAGGAATGTTGCAATCCCAAGACTTAGTTCTTTGATCTCTAATTTGAAAATAAAGGACTTCTCAACAATGTTAGAAGCATGCACACCACATGCATAAGACAAGATCCATGTCACAACATAAAAGAGTTAAACAACGTGCCATGCACAACAAATAACCAACAAACAGGCACACTAGAATACATATCTCAGAGATAATTAAATACACAGCGAAATACATTAAACAAAAAACACAGAGAGCATTTATCTTTCCAAGTAAACGTTCACCAACTGGATGTAGGCCAAGGACGTTCCTCCCAACCATAGACGTTGTTGTTTATTTACTCTCAACAACATGTCACCCCCAATCCAGGGATACGAATCCACAAGGACGGGTCCTAGGCCAAGTCTAAATACACAGTAGTTGGCTAAGTAACTCTCAGGTTTCCCAACCTCACACCAATCCTAATTTCCATCTCTCTTTCCCCCTCAGCCTGCACAACCCCAAGAAATGAACACCTTTCTCTGCCATGCAGTCCCTAAGGCTGTTCCATTTCTCTCCAGGGCTCCAGTGCTACTGGTCAGGAAATATCCCTACTGGAAATTCCAAGGACTCTCAGTTGTGGACAGTTCCATCCGAACTGCCATCAATTTCATGCACATAGGCATCCATTCCCTCCGTGAATGATCAATAAATCATTACAGCCATTCAAAGATGGCTCTCCTCTTCCTACCATTTTTTTCCATGCTCAGCCCAAGAGCACAGGAACTAGTAGTAGTGAGTGAAGAGGAAGAAGAACGAGTGAACCAGTGAGAAGAGGACGAACCAAGGGAAGAATGACCCCAAAACAATGCCCAAGGGATGTTTAAATAATTACATGAAGACAAGAGCCACATGGCCTCCCTCCCAAGAAGCTCATGTAACCCCCTCTTCTCCATAAAATCAATTATGGGTAAAT
>SNQJ01S0047729.1:31319-50900 GCA_010110895.2 Picea sitchensis
CCCTTAAACTTCTCCATTTCTTTTCTGGTTTTTACTATCTCTTCTTCTAAGGCTTCACACCTTGCTTTCTTCTCTGACAACTGTTGTTTCAGTATGTCTTCTATTTTCTTATATCTGAGCTTTCTTCACACTGCGCATACTGTAGTTTCACCTTTCTATAGTTCAACTCATTTTTCAGTCAGAACAACCAACAATGCACAGTCACTTCATATTTCTTTTATCCACTGCTACCACTTCAGTTACCCCTCAAATCCCTAGAATAACGCTTCAACAACTGAAACGCCAATCGTCCAAGAACCATGATTCGGTTCTGCTAACTGAATCGTAACTGAACAATTAGCTGCGAGGTGAGATAGTAGCCCTCCGATCATATTCGAATTCAACCTGCACCATTGGATTACAAGAAACAAAATGTCTTTCACATTTCGTATTTCGACAATTCGCGATTTCGCATGTCGCGAATTCCTGTTGCGAAGCATCTCAACTCTCCAAGTCACGATCCCTGAAATGGATCCAGATCAATGGTCCACAAAACTTCATAATCTGATCCCTTCTTTTCCTAATCGAACGACTGATGGGATTTGGGCATTTTTCCCTTCGAGTCTTCGAGACTCACAATAGTCCCTTTCGACATTTCGCGATTTTGGAAATTCTTGTGATGAGATATCTTGACGCTCCATGTCGCAATCCCCGAAACTCTAAAACTCCATGTCGCGATCCCCGAAACTCCATGTCGCAATTTCACATTTCGCGATTTATGTGGTGAGGTGTTTTGACACTCCAATTATCGGTAACCGAAACCTACACCAAAAGGTGTTTTTTTCATTTTGGCATTTTGGCATTTCGGCATTCCTGTGGTGAAGTGTTTCGACACTCCAACTCCCAGTATCCAAAACTTCGAAATGGAGTTATTTCCCGGTCTGCGAAACTCTTTGTTGATGTGTCTGTTTCAGGATTTCGACGTTTTGCATTTCGTGACTTTGGGACTCCTGTGATGAAGTGTCTCGAATATTGACTCCTCCAACTCCCGGTATCCAGAACTCTGATTTCCCGGTCTTCGAAACTCCGAAATGGAGTCTTTGACATGCTCTGATCTGTTGCATTTCAGGATTTTCTGCTGTGAGTTGCTTCCTTGACTCCTAGAGTTTATAGTTCTGATCTTGCCATGTGATCATCATTGCAATGCTGGTCTTGCCACTTTCTCTTGTTCATCATCGTCGGGTTGAGCTTGCCATCAATGACAAACAAATACTCTGCCTTCTGTTTTCCCATAATAAATATGCCAACAATTGGTGCATGGTTGATACACTTGTTTACGGTACAGGTTGATTACAGGTTGTTTGGTACAAGTTGATGCATGATTGATGCACTTGTTTATGGTATAGGTCGATTACAGGTTATTACAGTGGTATATATCACAGTGATAGTGTGATGGTGGTTCCATCATTCTACTTCTACGTCAGGGCGGTTGGACGGTGCAAGGACAGGTGGTTGTAGCCACCTTCTGGTTGTAACTGGAGAACATAGGGGGTTGTGTCCTCCTTCTAGTTGTAGCTAGAGAATTGGGGAGTTGGATCTTCCCTTGGGTTGTAACCTGAGAAACTAGGGGGTTGGAGCCTCCTTCCAGTTGCAGCTGGAAAACAAAGGAAGTTGGTGCTTCCAATGAATGTAATTATTCAAGACATATAAGAAAAATAATTATGTGGTTTTCTCTCACTTTGGGTTTCTACGTAAAAACACTGGTTTATTGTGTATGTGTATGATTTCTCATTTGTTCATTGTTTATTTAATATGCAATTATTGGATGATAATGCTACATTGATATAACACTTTCATTTTATGGTGAAAAATGATTAAATTTCTCTATTACTGATTCACCCCCCTCTTAATAATCCAACAATTGGTTTCAGAGCAGGTTCCTTCAAAAATCCGTTTAACCACTAAAATGTAGATCATGGAGAGAAAAATCATGTATAAAAATGGAATACCATAGTTTGATGAACACAAGTATGCATTTTGGAGCATAAGGATGAAAACATATATACAGGCACATGGATTTAAAATTTGGCAATCAGTTGTAGATGGATACAAAGAACCAACAGTTCCATCGACAAATGAAAGAGAAATAAAACTCGTTCAAAATAATTCCAAAGCCACAAATGCACTTATGAATGGTATTTGTGAATCAATATTCACCAAAGTTATACATTGTAAATACGCTAAAGATATTTCAGACAAACTTCAAAATATTTATGAGGAAGATTCAAATTTCAAAGCAACAAAGCTTCAAACTTACAGAGGTCAGTTCGAACAACTAAAGATG
This sequence comes from Picea sitchensis, assembly GCA_010110895.2. Classification (NCBI taxonomy): domain Eukaryota; kingdom Viridiplantae; phylum Streptophyta; class Pinopsida; order Pinales; family Pinaceae; genus Picea; species Picea sitchensis. Next base: position 33,643 of record SNQJ01S0047729.1, read on the forward strand.
AAGGAAGATGAAAATATTGCAGCTTATTTCTTACGAGTCAATGAAACAATAAATGCAATCATAAGATTGGGAGAAGAAATCAAAGAATATGTAATTGTTGAAAAGGTACTAAGATCTCTTCCTATGAGATTTGACCCTAAGATATCAACACTAGAAGAAAGAGCAGATCTAGACTCAATAAGCATGGACGAACTACATGGAATCTTCAAAGCATATGAAATGAGAATTGAACAGGAAAATCCAGATATAAAAGAAGCAGCTTTCAAAGCATCCAAAAGTTCAAAGAAAAAGTGAAAGAAAAAGGAAAAAGAACATAGCAACAATAGTGACATCTTAGAAGATGATGAAGAAGTGGCCAACTTTGTCAGAATATTGATTAAGGGAACCAACGACAGATACATAGGTAATTTTCGTTTGATTTGTTTTAATTTTGATGGGATTAGTCATTTTTATAACAAATTTCCTCATAAGAAAAATAAGAGGAATGATGAAGATTACTCAAATATAGAACAAACATATAAAGGAAAAGGAAGCACAATTTTTTTTTTCAAAAAAATCTTATGCACTAAAGAAGACATATCATCATCAGATGAAGATGAAGTCAGTGACAGTGAGAGAGAAAGATTTCTATGCATGGAAGTAGAAGAATCTGACAAAGAAGACACTAAACAAGAATATGAAGACGCCAAATAATAATTGTTGTGTGCCATAGAAGTTATAAGAAGAGAAAATATGAAAAACAAGAAGCTACAAGAGGAACTAGACAAGAAAGAAGACACTCAAGAACTAGAACAAATGATCACAAATTTGAAGGTTCAAATAGAAGAAGATAAAAGAATTGAATAAGCACTCAAAGAACAACTAGAAGAAAGAGACAAGATCATTGAAAAATTGGAAGCAGAGATTGTCACATTAAGAAAGGATATTCAAAAGAAAAATATGCAAAACAACTCAAAAGATTTGGATGACATTATCAGCAGTCAAAACCTCATCATGACAAGTTTAGACTTGGATACAATTAGACAGAAAAGGGATCAATCTCCAAAACAACATAACAAGAAACATATAAAAAATGCTATGTAGAAACAATCAAAGGGGATAGGAATATCTACAAGGAAGATTGCAACGACACTCCTCCACCGAGAATATTCAGATTTCAAATAAAAAACTGACAGATAGGCCTCAGAAAGAAGAAGGATTCAGAAGAGAAAATCCTTTCACAAGATCTTCAACTCATAGGTATCAAACTATATTTTTTGTTTTATGTTATGCATGTAATAATTTTGGACATAAATCTATGAATTGCAGAGCTAACAACAAGAACATAAACAACCTTGAAATTCATACACAAAAGGGTTATCCAAGAAGCCCTAGTGAAACACACAGAAGAAGTTACAATAGGTTTGAATCATTGAGCATTGAAGTGGAATGCTACAAGTGTAAAAACTTTGGATACATGGCCAAAGATTGCACAATGACAGTTCCTCTTAGATAACCACAATAGAACAACAACAATCATCGACAAGAATCTTATAAGAGAACATGGATAAGAAAGCATAATCTATAAAGTTCCCCCGGCCAACCAAAGGCCAGAGTGTGCCACTTCAGAGAAATCACTCATGCCCTAACACCAGTCGGTAACATTCCCAGTAATCAACTGAGTTATGCCACCTATATTTACTCTTTAAACTACATGCAGCTAAAACATATATATACAACATTCTTGCAGAAGATTTAAAGATAAACAAAAAATTTCTTTCTGTAACATACAAATTTTATATTGAAATAACAGTAACTACAGATATGCAACATTTACAGGAAATTACCCATAAGCACACAAGCAATCATAATCACATATATGATAAAATCGTAACATAGGCATGTAAATAGCAAATCAACATATCATTTTATCATACAATTGGTACTTATCTTAGAAAGACTGTCACCAACTTCTTACAGACCGTCCACAAACCTCCCAGCCATAGACTACACTATTCATCACTCTCAATAGTGAGTCACCCCCGAGCTGGGACTGAACTCCACCTAGGGTAAAGGGTTCATATCCAGGCTGAGGCTCAAGGACAACATGAAAGACTTTGTCTCAGGTGCCCACTCAACTAACATCCTACAACCTCTCATTCCCTACATGCCTGTCCCACCCATGGAAGTGTGCCCCTTCTCTGCTCAACAATCCCTCAACTGCCCCACTTCCCTTCTAGGGATTCAACAACAGGCCGAACCGGAAGTCTCAGAGCGCTGTAGCTGCAGTTTAGCACCTTCGGGAATCAATCCCCAACAATTCTCTCACTCAGAGAACTGATCACGGGCCTAACAACCCACTTCTTCAATCCCGCTCCAAGATAACCAGGTACACCAACCAAAACGGGTATGGGAATGGGTTCCAGAATGGTGAAATGGTTGTCTCAAAGATAACAAAATGTGTGAGTGAACATGGTCATGGAATCATTGAATGGATAACTGAGTGTGTACAGGAATCACTGTGAACTCTTCATGAAAAGTGATGGTGAGGATGATGGTCAGGCTCTAGTTTGGAATCCCATGGAAAAATCCCCCCAAATGAGCTAATTCCCCCCACGATATGAATGCATGTCCCCAAATTGACACTTGTCATATCAGAAGTTACTTTTGTCCACTTGTCTCCAACTTTAGAACTTAGGATAAAATAATTATCCATACTTTACGTTTTAGGAATATTAATATAATATTCCCTTAACTTTTGGCCCTCCCTTTCCCTAACTGGTGAAGTTCATTCCCCCATCTCTTTTATCGTGGTCGCTCTGCGTGCAACGATGTATTTTATATTAATCACGAGTCATGTACAAAGTAGGCGCATTGGCCCTTGAAATCTAGGCATTCAGGCCTAATACCAAAAAATAAGCATCCCAACTTATAATAAATGGCTCACGAACCTATAATACATATCATATATACGAGGCTCATTGTCCTCCATACTGCACGCACATTAGTTACTGCGTGTGGTATCCTGCGATGTGCATATTACATCATTTTATTGTGCAGTTCATGCGTGCACTATGCCACATGATGTGCATTACCAAATGAGGTCAAAACAACTCACCAACTTAAGTATATTTATATTACATTTACATTTGGGTTCGGTTGAGGGATATTACATAATCAGTATAGCAATGAAGAATGCACACTCGCTCTACAAGATAAGGAGAATAAATGTGGTTGGTATGTTGACAATGGTTGTTAAAAACACATGACAGGTAATAAATACATGTTTATTACATTAAGAAAGGAAAGCGATGGATTAGTCTTCTTCAGAAATGATGATTCAACTAAAATAATTGGAAAAGGCATAGTCAGAATTGGAAACAAGAATACCAAGGCAAAAAATGTTCTATTAGTAGAAGATATGAAACATAATCTTCTAAGTATGAGTCAAATGTGTGGCCAAGGTCATAAAGTTACTTTCGATTCACAAAAGTGCGAGATAAGAAAAGAAGGTTCAAGAAAATTGATTGCAACAACTACAAGAACTTCAAGCAACATATATGTACTAAGTGAAATTGGAAATGAAAAGCGTTGTCTAGGAAAGGAAGATGAAAGTTGGATATGGCACATAAGAATGGTTCACATACACTTTGATAACCTTGTATTCAAGAGCATAGGTTACAAAGAAAAAGAGATTAAGAATGCAATGAGGAAATCTCTAGAAAGATAAAATAATAGACCTCAACAACGAAACAACCAAACCTCGAGCCCCACTTCCTACCTACCTTACATCCAAGGAGTTACTGATAAAATTTCTAAAATCCTAAACAAGAAAGATATTAAAACCTCATTCAGACCGCTTCATACCACCAAACAGAAAATGAGATCAGTAAAAGACAAACTTGACCAACTTAATTGCAAAGGAGTTTACATAATAGAGTGTTCATGTGGCAAATTCTACATTGGAGAAATAGGCTACTCTTTTCACACCAAGATTAAAGAGCATGGTGTTGACATTAAGAATGAACGAACTCATACCTCAGAACCAACCGAACACTCTATCACAACAAAACATCATATACGCTTATAAGATACCAAAATCTTAGCTAAAGAAGACCACCCCCTTAAACACCGAATTAGGGAAGCTATCGAAATCATTAAGAATCCCAATAACCTAAACAAAGACAATGGCCTGAAGATGAGTGATAGTTGGATCCCACTCATTCGAGAAAGAAGACAATAATTTCTTACCTTAATCTCCTATAAAATGTGTAAACACTATTAAATTAATTCTAATGTAATCCTAAACTAACATTATTAATATTAATATCACTATCTATTGAATTAAACCTAATTGCAACCTAAACTAGCATATAACCTTAAGAATAACATTCATTTTAATTGAATTAACAAATTCCTCATAACTCACCACTTAAATATTAATTAACAATTATTTTATTATAGATAGAATTTTCTTTTAATTTTTTTTTAGCAAACCCTAGGGTTTCACCTAGCCGACTTTAGGCCTCCTCCACTCCAGTTTTTATAATTTTTAGTAAACCCTAGGTTATTACTTAGCCGAATTTAGGTTCCTCCCCTCCACCTTAGTATTTATTAGATCTCCTCTCTTGGTTTTTTCCTCATGATTTTATGTCCTGAAGATGGATCCTATTGTGTATCCGAAACATCGACATACAATAATGAATACTGTGGTTCTTTTGAATAATTCTAAACAAAACTCCCACCACATAAATCTTAGCTTTCAAAAAGGAAGCAGTTAGAGAAATGCCCTAGATTATGAAACCAACCAACACTTTATGCAAGTAATGTCAACAAGGAAAACAAACAAAGACCAAGTTTAAATCAAAAGAATATTCAACGACAAGACCACTGGAAATTGTGCATATTGAAATGGATTCAAAAATCAAATGTTTGAGATATGATAATGGACGAGAGTTCACTTCAAACGAATTTATGGATGACTGCAACAAGCATGGAATAAAAAATAATTTCTTCATTGCTAGGACACCTCAACATAATGGAGTTGTTGAAAGAAAGAACATGATAGTACAGGAAATGGATCAAACAATGTTAATGGATTCCAAATTGACAGATATCGTTTGGACACATGCAGTGCATACAACGATTCACATTCAAAACAGAGTAATTCTCAGAAACAACATTGAAAAAACTCCCTACGAGCTATGGAAAGAAATACCAACAAATGCGAAGCACTTCAGAGTATTTGGAAGAAAATGCTACATCAAAAGAGAAGATGGAAGAATGGGAAAGTTTGACTGTCGTGTGGGCAAAGGATTACTTGTTGGTTACTCAAGTACAAGGAAAGCATACAAGTGTTACAATCTAAGGTTGAACAAAGTTGTGGAAAGAATCAATGTAACAATTGATGAAACGAGTGGACGAGAATTAAAGGAAAAAGAAAATGAATCAATAGAATGGCTTTATGAAGAAGAAGCAAAAGATAAAGAAGAACTAGAAAGGGAAGATGAAGAGGATCAGAGAGAAGTAGAAGAGAAAGTTCAGCAAGTGCCTCCAAAGACACCTAGAAAACGAGTACAGAAGAATCATCCTTCAGATCACATTATCGGAAACAATGATGCAAGAGTTGAGACTAGAATAAGAATCCATTCACCAGAACAAACTCACCTAACACTCTTATCTACGATTGAACAAAACAATTTTGAAGAGGCCATCAAGGATGAATTTTGGAATAAAGTCATGGATGAAGAATTGGATCAAATAGAGAATAATGACACTTGCGAACTGGTTCCAAGACCAAAGAATAAGAATGTGATTGGCACAAAGTGGGTATTCAGAAATAAATTGAATGAAGATGGACAAGTTACAAGGAACAAAGCTAGATTGGTATGTAAAGGATACACACGGGTTGAAGAAATCGACTTTGAAGAGACATTTGCTCCAGTTGCCAGATTGGAAAAAATCTGATTGCTCCTAGATTATGCATTCTCCAAGTGTAAATGTGTTGAACCTGCACAAAATAAATCTAGCTAGAAAATACCACACACATTTGTAGAGAGAAATTGAGAAAGAAGAAGCAAGAGAGAAAGAATGGAAGAATTCTCATTAATCGTATTTCAAACTCAAAGAGTGAATAATTTACAATAGATATAGGATGCATGAGTAACTAATGAGACATAGTGGTGGTCTAGAGTGATCTGGACACACACCAGCAACTACGGGAGTAAACTGCCACCTAGTTTAGTCTCTCATGCAGTTACAGGAGTGAACTACCACCTAACTGAGTTAACTAGTCAACTAGTCTTCAGTTAACTGACTGAACAGAGAGTAGTGAGGAGTTAACTCAGGAAACGAAGAGTAATGTGCCAGTCTGGTGATGATCCCAAGGAAAGTGTGCATTAGCATGGTGATGATCCCAATGTTGCATGGTGACAAAACCAATGCAACATCTAAACTCAACTCAACTAGTCAAACTGAAGTGTCAACTGAAAGAGAATATTCTCTAGGTGGAATATTCTCCCCTAAAATATAGGAGACTGGATAATGACTAATTATGAATAATAAACAAGGAAAAACCTTAGGAAAAATAAATCCTAGGTGTGTGTGAAGTAACTCCAACACCCCCCCTGAACATCACTATGGTGAAAATAAAGAATGGGTCCCAACAATGAGGTCATGTTAGGTATCCAAATACAAAAGATACACTGAAAATAAAGTGAGGAAAGAGGGAAAACCTCATGGGAAACCCCCCCCTGTCAAATTACAATGCATGTAAAAAAAATGAGAAAGAATAAAAAGCAGTTGCTAAGCAACCGTGTCCTTCACTCCAAAAAGACCTCGCAACTGTGCAAGTTTGTGCTTGTTGAAGATTTTGTTGAAGATGTAGATGTCTGCATGGATCTGATGAAGTAGATGAATCATTGATATTTCCACACATATCCACTTTATCTTCTTGTAATGAAAAATATCCAAATAATGTTTGGATGAAATTTTGAAAATCGTGCGGTCGTTTCTGGAAAAACGCTGAAATTTTGTTGATTTTGAAATGATCATAACTTCACTTCCCGGACTCCGTTTAGGATGATTTGTTTTTTGAAAGTGGATATTTTCCCGAGAGGAATTCAAATATCCAAGTTGTTTTTGCAAATTGTGCTCAGAAAATATCAGAATGGAGTCTGATTTGCATGGATCTCTTTTTATCTCCTGAGATGCATGCATGGTGCATGCAAAAGTGTCTGCATGTGACTCCTAATATGCATGCCATATATATTCCACATGAATTTCATAAAACAAATATGAAATGGAGTAAAAATAATCTTCAATTAATGGAATACAAATTTCTGTAGATACTTGTGTAGAAGGCTCTTCAAACTGAGATGATTTATCTTCCAGTGGATTTTCTACATTCTCTATCTTGTCAACATTTTGCATGCATTCTTCCTTATTCCCAAATAAAACTTCCAATCTTCTCCATAAATCATTTGGAGTTAATTCTTGTGAGTCATCATATACTTGATGGAGAATTTTAGGAGAAATAAAATAGAGGATACATCCTATGGCCATATCTTGTCTATTGAGAAAATCGTTTTTCTCATCGGCAGAATCAAGATCTACTTCCATTTCCATATTTATTTGGTACAAGCCTCTGCATCTGAGCATATTTTTTTTTTTTGGCTTCCATTCCAAATAGTTATGAGGCGTGAGAAGTATTTCCATCGAATAATCCATCTTTTTGTTGTCTTCAATCTTCAGTACCTGCAAAAAATAATTTGGTGTAGCTTTTGCTTAGCAGTCCATCGTCTCTGATACCATGTAAATGTGTTGAATCTGCACATAATAGATCTAGCTAGAAACTACCACACACATTTGCAGAGAGAAATTGAGAAAGAAGAAGCAAGAGAGAAAGAATGGAAGAATTCTCAATTATCGTATTCCACACTCAAAGAGTGAATAATTTACAATATATATAGGATACATGAGTAAATTATGAGACATAGTGGTGGTATAGAGTGATATGGACACACACCAGTAGCTACGGGAGTAAACTGCCACCTAGTCTAGTCTCTCAGGCAGTTACAGGAGTGAACTGCCACCTAACTAAGTTAACTAGTCAACTAGTCTTCAGTTAACTGAATGAACAAAGAGTAGTGAGGAGTTAACTCATGAAATGAAGGGTAATGCACCAGTCTGGTGATGATCCCAAGGAAAGTGTGCATTAGCATGGTGATGATCCCAATGTTGCATGGTGACAAAACCAATGCAACATCTAAACTCAACTCAACTAGTCAAACTGAAGTGTCAACTGAAAGAGAATATTCTCCAGGTGGAATATTCTCCCCTAAAATATAGGAGACCAGATAATGACTAATTATGACTAATAAACAAGGAAAAACATTGGGAAAAATAAATCCTAGGTGTGTGTGAAGTAACTCCAACACCAAGAATATTAAAGTGTATCAGATGGACGTCAAATCAACTTTTCTGAATGGGGAACTTGAAGAAGAAGTCTACATTGAACAACCCGAAGGATTTCAGTTGTCAGAGAATGCAGATTATGTGTGTAAATTGAAGAAGGCCTTGTATGGTCTAAAACAATCTCCTAGAGCATGGTACTCTAGACTGGATAAATATCTACAATAGGCAGGATTCATAAAAGGAAGTGCAAAAAACAACCTCTACATCAAGGTAACTCAAGATAGTATTTTATTAATTGAAGTTTATGTTGATGATATTATTTTTGGAAGAAATGATGACAGGTTAAGCCAAAATTTTGAAAAGGATATGAATAATGAATTTGAAATTTCATTACTCGGAGAACTATCCTTCTTTTTGGGTCTTCAAATACGTCAAATCAATCAAAGAATTTATATTTCTCAAACTAAGTATATTAGAGAAATATTAAAGAAGTTTGGAATGGAAGATTGCAAACTAGTTACCAGTCATATGAAAACAAGTTACAAGTTGAGCAAAGATGGTGATTCAAAGTATACAGGCCAGAGGAAATACATGTCAATGATTGGTATCTTACTATATGTGGCAACATCCAAACCAGATGCAATGTAGGAAGTTAGATAGGTGGCACGATTTCAAGCAACACCAAAGGAATCACATGTATTAGCAGTGAAGAGTATTTTCAGATATCTCAAAGGAACATAAGAGTTTGGATTATGGTATCCAAAAGGAAAGGATCTATCACTTATTTCCTACACAGATGCAGATCGGGTAGGTTGCATTGATGACCGACGAAGCACCAGTGGATCAACGTTCTACTTGGGTGAGTGTTTAGTATCATGGTTAAGCAAGAAACAATAATCAATATCCTTATCTACAACCGAGGTAGAGTATATTGCAGCAACAACATGTTGTACACATGTTCAATGGATGAAACAAACCCTGACATATATACAGGTTGAGTATGATGATCCCATTCCAATCTATTGTGATAGTACAAGCGCCATCAGTATCTCAAAGAACCTGGTGATGCACTCCAAGATGAAGAACATTCCAATAAAGTATCACTTTCTACGGGAACAGGTTGCACATAAGAACATCAGAGTTGAATATGTGGGAACAAAAGAACAAGTGGCAGACATCTTTACAAAACCGCTTCCAAGAGAAGCCTTTGGGTATCTTCGCCAGAGACTCAGAGTAATTTCTACTCCAAAATGAATGATTTTGAATACTTATCTTATATGTATTAGATCTACACAAGGAAGCACCATTGTTATAACCCTAAATTTCTCTACACATGCATACCTAACATTTGGCCCTCTTACTTGCAATTTTTTCCAAGCCATCACTGAGTTGCTCCTCTTAAAAACCTCATTTTTGAAGATGTACGTGCTCTGCACCAATACTTCTCATGTACATATTATTTTTGCACCACTACATCCTGCATGCATATACTAGCTACACCACTACAACCTGTGTATACTCACAAAAGTTGCAAGATTTTTTTTTTTGCAAGGAATTCATTGAGATTACGGGCTATTGGGTAGTTTCTCAACTAATCCACCGCCTATAGCCCATCACCCAACCGAATAACCATCCTTTTGTCATATAAAAGGAGGTGTTTGGGCCTCATTCAACATCTAGACATAATAAAAGTGAAACTCTACCCATTTCACATCCCCTCCTTGCCCCAAGAAATTGCATCCATCTTGTGAGAATTGCCTCAAAATTCCCCAATTTGCCCTTTTTCCTCCATCATAAACCCATTTCATTTCCCTAGAAGAAGGTTGAGAGGAGAAACATACAAGGAGGTGCACTTGGAGATTTTTGAAGATGATCCTATACCAGGTTCGTGGAGCAGTAGATGACTTTGTTGTAAGTGATCATTGTATTATCAATAAAAGAAGTACTTTTCCTGTCCCAAATTAAGACATGTTGAATGTTTCCATTTGATTTATTTTTTTATTCTAACGCCTAACCCTTATTGATATATTAAATGCATGCTTGTAGCTTTCATTTTGTCTATTTTTGAATGCAGGTCAGCCTTGGGAGGAGGCTTGTAGTCATCAAAGCTATCAAGCGCGAGAGGATCATTATCGGACGCGAAGAAGAGGTACAGTTACCTGATCCTTCTCATTTTGTCTTTCATGTATGAGTCTATGATATGTTTGGGGTAGTTAGAGAAGTTTTAGACTTTTAAACGATTATTGATATGCCTCCATTGTAAACCATGGTGTATTCATAGGGGGGATTTTCTCGCTAGTAGAACTAGTGACCATACTGGGGAAGCCTCTAGGGTTTTAGGGGATTTTTTGGGTGTTTGATTGGTTTTATTACCTTTTGAGTTTCTGTGAGTCTGCTGAGTCTTTTAAGGGATTTTGGTCACCTGTTGGTGCCATACTAGTTCTCCTTTCTCTTTCATCCTGTTTGTTTCATTTCCTTCTTTGAGAAATTACAGAGGTGTATGCGCCCTACAGTGGGTCAGCCCGCGTACATACACAGGTTGTTGAAACAAAAATAACGTACCTGGTTCAAGGAACTGTTTTTGAAAAAAGAGTCAGTCATCCTCTTTCCTGATTGAGGTTTTACTTCTCAGGGTTTCCTAATGGAGTCCAACGTCTTTGTTTTTACAGTCATAGCTTGGGTTAGATGTTGGTTTTCTTATCTTTTTGAATATTTCTTGTGTTTACATCAGAAAGGGTTTTAGGTGAGTCTTTGAGTTGGTGATCAACCTGTTTGGTGTCTTTAGTGACTCCCCGCGATCCGTAGTGGGCCATAGGTCAGTTTAAATCTTGTCTTGTTTTTCACTTTTCCCCCTTTAGTTTTCTTTAAAGAAAAGAAAAGAAATATTATTTCAAGTTTTTTCTTGTTTGAAGCATTTTCAAATAAAAAAAAAGATTTATTTTTCTTAGTTTGGTAAAGTAGTTGGAGTTAGTTATCTTACTTGTTAGGAAAAAGAGTTCATTTTTTAAAGTTCATTACTGATTTCTTAGAACACTAAGTAGCTCGTAGTCGAGTGAAATCACGTTTTAGGTCTTCCTTTCAAAGATCTTGAAAAACATTATTTGTGAAAAGTTGGTTTAAAGAGTTAGTTGCAAATCTTTATTGTTAACTAGAAGTAATTTTTCTTTCAGTTTCGTTTACTTCTCCTCTTTTCGTCTCTCATACACATCACTATTTTCACTGCCATATCCTTTGAGTTAAAACAAGCCATTTAAAATGAACGCTAATTTAAAATCAAGTAGACTTTATGTTTGTAGGGTCAATCAACTAGTTTAGGCAAGAGCCTTGAATTAGGTTGGAGAGGAAGCGCTTCAAGGCTTATAAACAAACATTGGAGTTAGAGATAGGGAGTGTAAAAGTCCAGTGACGTGAAATTTATCCGGGACCCCTCTCTAACATAGGGGCTAAACAAGAGGTCATGTGAGGAAAGGTAGTGAATATAACCCCTCCAAAGTCGGACCAAACGTAGTGGGGAATGCATATTGAGGATCTGTCGTGGGATACTATCGCTTGCATTTTCCTATGGAGCTTTGTGGACCTCGAATTCGTTTGATATTGATGCAGTGCCCCCACCTCAGGAGGGTCTGCGTGACCTCCTGGTCAAGGATATCCAACTACTGATCTTGATTAGCTCTTCGGGCCCCCTGCTGGAGCTCCAAAACAACTTATACAGGCCCCTTTTCTCTCTAGCACAGGTTCTGTGAAACCCATAGGACCTCTCCTTAGTGTTGTTTGAATCTCAATGCCAATGGACGTTATCTCTCCTGGATAAGCCCCTTATTTCCATGTGACCACAGACTGTGACCGTGGGCTAGCTCCCTTCACGACTCTGTGCTTCAGAGCTTTTGCGAGCTTCTTTCTCCCTTTTTCCCGATCCCTGAATCAACGAATACCCTAGGTGGATGCTAGATCCTACCAATAGGCCCTTCTCTCCATATGACCTCGATCTATGACCCGAGGGTTAATCTACTGGGTACTTCATGTCTTCACGCTTCGCTTTATTTGCTAACGTCTCGACGCAGTTCTTCCGATTCACGATTATGTGAATCTTCTTATCTTCTACCACGTATCTATCCTCCAATCGATGACTACGATTCCTTCGTGACTTTGGATTTATTAAAATTCAATGCTTCCCCACGTTATCTCTCTTGAGCTTACGAACTTGAAACATGTTTTCCTCTACGTGCACTCCTTGCGCTTTGACTAGCCTTCATATGGCTGTCTTTCAACACTTCATCTGAGTCTTGGCCTGGTGCATGCCTTGCATAGGTCTTCCTCTAGAGTGTTCAGAAACTATGTTTCACCTTGAGCTTCAATTGCTTGGACCTCAAAGGTCTTTGTACCTTCCTCTCCTCGAAGGGATATAAGTGCCCTCTTGGAAAATTATGCTCAAGAAATCTGTGCTAAGCTTATAGAGTGTTCAACAACTCTGTGAGTGTCTTCTCCTTGACACTGCTCTTCTTACAAAACTCGAAACAGAGTCCAATTGTGCACTCCTTGCACTCACTCGACACCCTCCTAGCAGAGTTCGGCAGAATATTCAACAAATTTGTTTGTTGTTATGTGCCTTATCTGCACAGTCTTCCACCCAAAGTGTTCAGTAACTCTAAGGCTCCTCTTGAGTCTGCAAACTATCTCGGTGCGCCCTCCTGGCACGTTCTTTCCTGAACTCAATTTGAGATTCATATGCACACTCGTTGTGCTGGCTACATAGTTTCAATGCTCTATTGTGCACTCCTTGCATAGCCTAAAGAACCCATAAACAATTCCAACAAACTCACCAATAGATAATTCCTATCTATTCCTGCAGATGAAATATATTTCATGCATCTACAACATTAATTCACAAACACATAAAAGACAACATTCAAATGCATAAACACATAGGAAAATCATGGGAAGGAAAAATTGCTTTGTATTAATCACATAATGTTTATGCAATGTTTACAAAATCTCGGACTGCAATAGAGTCTCCGCTCTCTCCTCTCTTTTTTTTTTTTTTTCTTCCTATCTGTCCTAATGAAATTCAATACCAAGATCTTTTTACAATAGAGGGGCTTCTCGAGATCTCCCTCTAAGCTACCTACTCTCATTAATTACATTGAATTTCATTCAATGGTCATCTAGTCTGAATTGGATCTAGATCTCATCAATCTGCCAGCCATTAAAGGTGACATCATCTCCTGCACGGACAAAGGCATCGATTTGGCTCTTTCGTCCTTACAAACATTTGATTACATTTAATTAAAATTTTAAAATGAGCGAAAAATGAGAGGGCTTGCACATCTCCCCTCCTTGAATGCACTTGGATGTGTTGTCTAGCTGGTGCATTGTTGAGGTGGAGTGATGCTCCTGCATCATACTCTACTGTTGTAAAAAATTCATGATCTTCCCATGTTTGTTGAAATCCTCTTGGATCCCAAACTCTCCTTTGGAGCTGTCCTCACGTTCCACTGATTTGTTGTTGTTGTTGCTGCTTCTTCCCTGCTACTATGGCAGGCTCTCCTTCGCTCAACTTCTCCTTGCTGGAAAATTCTGTTGTTGACCTCAACATCAATCTTCTTATCTCCTCAATCAACTCATCCAACTTCTCTTCTGGTTCACTCTCCTTATGTAGTCTTCTCGGTTGCAACTCTTCTTCCTTATAAATGGGTAGATCAACATGATCCCCCTTGTTGTTTTCATATCCTGTGGACTTATATTTACACCCTGCTGCAAACTCCAGTTTTGCAGTCTCATCACTGAGTTGATGCTCAACTATTTCCTCTGACATATTTTCTTCTGTCATCCCTCCTTGTGTTGGCGTATCTCCATCTTCCTCCAGATGCTCCTCAAACTGGAATTTTTCTCCCTCTTCTGTTGCATGCTTCAGTGCTGTGGTCATCATCTGTTTGGCTCCCTGGATGAAATTTCTGAGCACTTCTTTTGAATGCTCTTCTCCTATAGTCTGCATGATTGTCTGCTGGCAGCCATATTCTAGTTCTGTATTTTTCAACCAATCCTCCATCATCTCCAACTCCTTCTCCCATGGAGTGAGCATCTTAAGTGAATGCTCTTCTTCTTCTATTGGGGAAGACATCAATATATGCTCCTTCTCCTCCTCTTCTATGAAAATCTCTGCTAGTTGTCCTTTCGTTGTTGCATATTCAATATGTGCACTGACCTCTGCTGGGCTAGTTGGCATGAATACCCTGATTCTTCCGATGATCAGAACACTCTTCTAATCCTACTCCTCTATGATGGAAGTATTTAAATTATCATCGTCTTCATTCACATGGCCTACAAATCCACATGAATCTTCGTATAGATGAGGCCTGTCCCTTGCCTCCCTTTCACCTATCAGCACTCCTTGCTGATATGAACTCTCAGCTAAGTTCATCTCCTCTCTCTTCCCCACCTAGAAAATTGGGATTTATGCCCTACCTTCCTGGCATTCTATGAGATCCTCCAATGATCCCATCTCATTACCCACCTGGCAAATTGTATTTTCATCACTTACCTCTTGGAAGCTCATGATATCCTTTGATCTCTTCTCCTCTTCACTGAGGATTATTTCAACCTCTGGTTCATAGATGTGAACCACTTCCTCTATGTCAGTGGGGGTTTCAATTTCCCCCATCCATATCCTAAACTCCTAGCGCTGCCTTCTGGAAACTAATTGTTGTATAGGCCATCTTTCTCTCTGCTTCATTGGCCATTCATACCTCCAGTGTACCTTGGACTCCTGCTGCATCTTCAACGCTAACCTATCCATTTATTCTCTTATCTCATTGAGATATTTTTCCATCTCTTCTTTGTTCCCCTGTTGTTGGCCTTCTCCCCAACCATGCTTATGGCCTTCAATAGCCATATTCTCCCTCTACCTACCCTCCTGGCAAGAATTTTGTTCACTCTGCAACTGAGAGAATCTACAGGTTCTCCTACAGCTCACCTGGATGTCAAATGTCTGTTGCCTACGTGCAAACATATATCCACACACAGAGCATTTCACTCTGCCTCCCTCTTCTCTTCTTTTTGACATCTACAGATGAAATCAATATCTGATACCACTTGATGCAGTTCCCCCACCTCAACAGGGTCTGTGCGACCTCCCGGTCAAGGATATTCAACTACTGATCTGGATTAGCTCTTTGGGCCCCCTGCTGGAGCCCAAAAAAAACTTATATAGGCCCCTTCTTACTCTGACGCAGGTTCTGTGAAACCCGCGGGCCCTTTCCTTAGCATTGTTTGAATCTCAACACCAATGGGCGCTAGCTCTCTTGGCTAAGCCCCTTCTTTCCATGTGACCATGGACTGCGACCGTGGGACAACTCCCTTCACGACTCCATGCTTCGGATCTTTTTCGAGCTTATTGCTCCCTTTTTCTCGATCCCTAAATCGACGAATACACTGGGTGGATGCTAGCTCCTTCTCTCCATATGACCTTGAGCTATGAACCAGGGCTTAATCTCATGGGTACTTCACAACTTCGCGCTTCAGGTTATTTTCTAATGGCTCGACATAGTTCTTCTGGTTCACGATTTTGTGAATCTTCTTATCTACTGCCACGTATATATCCTCTGATCGAAGGCTAGGATTCCTTCGTGACTTCAGACTTCTTAAAAGTCAATGCTTCCCCACGTTCTCTCTCTTGAGATTACGAACTTGAAAAAAGTTTTCCTTTATGCACACTCCTTGCGCTTTGACTAGCCTTCAGATGGTTTTCTTTCAACACTTCGTCTGAGTGTTGGCCTGGTCCACTCCTTGCACATGTATTCCTCCAGAGTGTTCAACAATTCTGTTTCACCTTGAGCTTCAATTGATCGGACCTCAAAGGTCTCTGTCCCTTCCACTCTTCGAAGGGATATAAGTGACCTCTTGGCAACTTTCGCTCAAACACTCTGTGCTGAGATTACAAAGTTCTCGACAACTCTGTGAGTGTCTTCTCCTTGACACTCTTCTTCTTATAGAACTCAAAATAGAGTCCTCTTTTTCACTCGTTGCACTCACTCGACGCCCTCCTAGCAGAATTTGGAAAAATCTTCAACAATTTTGTTTGTTGTTCTGTGCCTTCTCTACACAGTCTTTCCTTCAGAGTGTTCAATAACTCTGAGGCTCCTCTTGATTCTGCAAACTATCTTGGTGCGCCCTCCTGGCACGGTCTTTCCTGAACTCAATTCAAGATTTAGATGCACACTCCTTGCGCTGGCTATAGAGTTTCAACGCTCTATTGTGCACTCCTTGCACAACCTAAAGAACCTAGAAACAATTCCAACAAACTCACTGATAGAGAATTCCTATCTATTATGTAGATGAAATCTATTTCATACATCTACATCATAAATTCACAAACACACAAAAGACAACATTCAAATGCATAAACACACAGGAAACTCATGGGTAGGAAAAAATGCTTTGTGTTAATAACAAAATATCTATACAATGTTTACAAAAGCTCAGACTGCAACAAAGTCTCCACTCTCTCCTCTCCTTATTTTTTTTTCTTCCTATCCATCCTAATGAAATTTAATACCAATATCTTTTTACAAAAGAGGGGCTTCTCCAACTCTCCCTCCCAACTACCTACTCTCATTAATTACATTGAATTTCATTCAATGACCATCTAGTCTGAATCAGATCTAGATCTCATCAACCTCTCATCCATTAAAGGAGATGTTGGAGCCGCCCATGTTTTTCCTTCAAAAGCCATAAAACTCTGAAAGAAGCTTTTTTGTTGCCTGAATAAGTAATCCTTTGTCACTTACTAAAGGCCCGTTTTTCACAAGTAGGTTTGTCCTTAAAGATTTTTCCAAAGTTTCGTGATCTCGCAGGCCAGACACCTCATT
>SNQJ01S0047729.1:50950-76284 GCA_010110895.2 Picea sitchensis
GGACGTCAAATCAACTTTTCTGAACGGGGAACTTGAAGAAGAAGTCTACATTGAACAACCAGAAGGATTTCAGTTGTCAGAGAATGGAGATTATGTGTGTAAATTGAAGAAGGCCTTGTATGGTATAAAATAGGCTCCTAGAGCATGGTACTCTAGACTGGATAAATATCTACAATAGGCAGGATTCAGAAAAGGAAGTGCAAAAAACAACCTCTACATCAAGGTAACTCAAGATAGTATTTTATTAATTGAAGTTTATGTTGATGATATTATTTTTGGAAGAAATGATGATAGGTTAAGCCAAAATTTTGAAAAGGATATGAAGAATGAATTTGAAATTTCATTACTCGGAGAACTATCCTTCTTTTTGGGTTTTCAAATACGTCAAATCAATCAAAGAATTTATATTTCTCAAACTAAGTATATCAGAGAAATACTAAAGAAGTTTGGAATGGAAGATTACAAACTAGTTACCAGTCATATGCAAACAAGTTACAAGTTGAGCAAAGATGACGATTCAAAGTATACATACCAGAGGAAATACATGTCAATGATTGGTATCTTACTATATGTGGCAACATCCAAACCAGATGCAATGCAGGAAGTTAGACAAGTGGCATGATTTCAAGCAACACCAAAGGAATCACATGTATTAGCAGTGAAGAGTATTTTCAGATATATCAAAGGAACATAAGAGTTTGGATTATTGTATCCAAAAGGAAAGGATCTATCACTTATTTCCTACACAGATGCAGATTGGGCAGGTTGCATTGATGACCGACGAAGCACCAGTGGATCAACGTTCTACTTGGGTGAGTGTTTAGTATCATGGTTAAGCAAGAAACAATAATCAATATCCTTATCTATGGCCGAGGCAGAGTATATTGCAGCAACAACATGTTGTACACATGTTCAATGGATGAAACAAACCCTGACATATATACAGGTTGAGTATGATGATCCCATTCCAATCTATTGTGATAATATAAGTGCCATTAGTATCTCAAAGAACCTGGTGATGCACTCCAAGATGAAGAACATTCCAATAAAGTATCACTTTCTACGGGAATAGGTTGCACAGAAGAACATCAGAGTTGAATATGTGGGCACAAAAGAACAAATGGCAGACATCTTTACAAAACTGCTTCCAAGAGAAGCCTTTGGGTATCTTCGCCAGAGACTTGGAGTAATTTCTACTCCAAAATGAATGATTTTGAATACTTATCTTATATGTCTTAGATCTACACAAGGAAGCACCATTGTTATAACCCTAAATTTCTCTACACATGCATACCTGGCATTTGGCCCTCTTACTTGCAATTTTTTCCAAGCCATCACTGAGTTGCTCCTCTTAAAAACCTCATTTTTGAAGATGTATGTGCTATGCACCAATACTTCTCATGTACATATGCTTTTTTCACTACTACATCCTACGTGCATATACTAGCTACACCACTACAACCCGTGTATACTCACAAAAGTTGCAAGAAAAAAAAAGTTGCAAGGAATTCGTTGAGATTATGGGCTATTGGGTAGTTTCTCAACTAATCCACCGCCTATAGCCCATCACCCAACTGAATAACCATCCTTTTGTGATATAAAAGGAGTTTTTTGGGCCTCATTAAACATCTAAACATAAGAAAAGTGAAACTCTACCCATTTCACATCCCCTCCTTGCCCCAAGAAATTGCATCCACCTTGTGAGAATTGCCTCAGAATTCCCCAATTTGCCCTTTTTCCTCCATCATAAACCCATTTCATTTCCCTAGAAGAAGGTTGAGAGGAGAAACATACAAGGAGGTGCACTTGGAGATTTTTGAAGAGGATCCCATACTAGGTTCATGGAGCAGTAGATGAGTTTGTTGTAAGTGATCATTGTATTATCAATAAAAGAAGTACTTTTCCTGTCCCAAATTAAGACGTGTTGAATGTTTCCATTTGATTTATTTTTTTATTCTAACATCTAACCCTTATTGATATATTAAATGCATGCTTGTAGCTTTCTTTTTGTTTGTTTGTGAATGTAGGTCAGCCTTGGGAGGAGGCTTGTAGTCAGCAAATCTATCAAGCGCGAGAGGATCATCATCAAATGCGGAGAAGAGGTACAATTACCTGATCCTTCTCATTTTGTCTTTCATGTATGAGTCTAGGATATGTTTGGGGTAGTTGGAGAAGTTTTAGACTTTTAAACGATTATTGATATGCCTCCATTGTAAACCATGGTGTATCCATAGGGGGGTTTTTCCCGCTAGTAGAACTAGTGACCATACTGGGGAAGCCTCTAGGGTTTTAGGGGATTTTTTGGGTGTTTGATTGGTTTTATTACCTTTTGAGTTTCTGTGAGTCTGCTGAGTCTTTTAAGGGATTTTGGTCACCTGTTGGTGCCATACCAGTTCTCCTTTCTCTGTCATCTTGTCTATTTCATTTCCTTCTTTGAGAAATTACAGAGGTGTATGCACCCTACAGTGGGTCAGCCCGCGTACATACGCAGGCTGTTGAAACAACAATAGCGTACCTGGTTCAAGGAACTATTTTTGAAAAAAGAGCTAGTCATCCTCTTTCCTGATTGAGGTTTTACTTCTCAGGGTTTCCTAATAGAGTCCAACGTCTTTGTTTTTACAGTCATAGCTTGGGTTAGATGTCGGTTTTCTTATCTTTTTGAAGATTTCTTGTGTTTACATCGGAAAGGGTTTTAGGCGAGTCTTTGAGTTGGTGATCAGCCTGTTTGGTGTCTTTAGTGACTCCCTGCGATCCGTAGTGGGCCATAGGCCAGTTTCAATCTTGTCTTGTTTTTCACTTTTCCCCCTTTAGTTTACTTTAAAGAAAAGAAAAAAAATATTATTTCAAGTTTTTTCTTGTTTGAAGCATTTTCAAATAAAAAAAAAGATTTGTTTTTCTTAGTTTGGTAAAGTAGTTGGAGTTAGTTATCTTACTTGTTAGGAAAAATAGTTCATTTTTTTAAAGTTCTTTACTGATTTCTTAGAACACTAAGTAGCTCATAGTCGAGTGAAATTTCGTTTTAGGTCTTCCTTTCAAAGATCTTGAAAAACATTATTTGTGAAAAGTTGGTTTAAAGAGTTAGTTGCAAATCTTTATTGTTAACTAGAAGTAATTTTTCTTCCAGTTTCGTTTACTTCTCCTCTTTTCGTCTCTCATACACATCACTATTTTCACTGCCATATCCTTTGAGTTAAAACAAGCCATTTAAAATGAACGCTAATTTAAAATCAAGTAGACTTTATGTTTGTAGGGTCAATCAACTAGTTTAGGCTAGAGCCTTGAATTAGGTTGGAGAGGAAACGCTTCAAGGCTTATAAACAAACATTGGAGTTAGAGCTAGGGAGTGTAAAAGTCCAGTGACGTGAAATTTATCTGGGACCCCTCTCTAACATAGGGGCTAAACAAGAGGTCGTGTGAGGAAATTTAGTGGAGATAACCCCTCCAAAGTCGAACCAAACGTAGTGGGGAACGCATATTGAGGATCTATCGTGGGATACTATCGCTTGCATTTTCCTATGGAGATTTGTGAACCTCGAATTCGTTCGATATTGATGCAGTGCCCCCACCTCAGGAGGGTCTGCGTGACCTCCTGGTCAAGGATATTCGGCTACTGAGCTGGATTAGCTCTTCGGGCCCCCTGCTGGAGCCCCAAAACAACTTTTACAGGCCCCTTTTCCCTCTAGCACAAGTTCTGTGAAACCCACAGGACCTCTCCTTAGTGTTGTTTGAATCTCAATGCCAATGGACGTTAGCTCTCCTGGATAAGATCCTTATTTCCATGTGACCACAGACTGCGACCGTGGGCCAGCTCCCTTCACGACTCCATGCTTCAGATCTTTTGCGAGCTTCTCACTCCCTTTTTCCCGATCCCTGAATCGACGAATACCCTGGGTGGACGCTAGATCCTACCGATAGGCCTTTCTCTCCATATGACCTCGAGCTATGACCTGAGGCTCAATCTACTAGGTACTTCATGTCTTCACGCTTCGCTTTATTTGCTAACGGCTCGACGCAGTTCTTCCAGTTCGTGATTATGTGAATCTTCTTATATTCTACCATGTATCTATCCTCCGATCGATGACTACGATTCCTTCGTGACTTTGGATTTCTTAAAATTCAATGCTTCCCCACGTTCTCTCTCTTGAGCTTACGAACTTGAAACAAGTTTTCCTTTACGTGCACTCGTGCTTTGACTAGCCTTCATATGGCTGTCTTTCAACACTTCGTCTGAGTGTTGGCCTGGTGCATGCCTTGCACAGGTCTTCCTCCAGAGTGTTCAGAAAATCTGTTTCACCTTGAGCTTCAATTGCTTGGACCTCAAAGGTATTTGTACCTTCCTCTCCTCGAAGGGATATAAGTGCCCTCTTGGAAAATTCCACTCAAGAACTCTATGCTGAGCTTATAGAGTTTTCAACAACTCTGTGAGTGTCTTCTCCTTGACACTCCTCTTCTTACAGAACTCGAAATAGAGTCCAATTGTGCACTCCTTTCACTCACTCGACACCCTCCTAGCAGAGTTCGACATAATATTCAACAAATTTGTTTGTTGTTATGTGCCTTATCTGCACAGTCTTCCCTCCAAAGTGTTTAGTAACTCTAAGGCTCCTCTTGAGTCTGCAAACTATCTCAGTGCACCCTCCTGGCACGTTATTTCCTGAACTCAATTTGAGATTCATATGCACATTCATTGTGCTGGCTACATAGTTTCAATGCTCTATTTTTCACTCCTTGCATAGCCGAAAGAAACCAGAAACAATTCCAACAAACTCACCAATAGATAATTCCTATCTATTCCTGCAGATGAAATATATTTCATGCATCTACAACATAAATCACAAACACATAAAAGACAACATTCAAATGCATAAACACATAGGAAAATCATGGGAAGGAAAAGTTGCTTTGTATTAATCACAAAATGTCTATACAATGTTTACGAAATCTCGGACTGCAATAAAGTCTCTGCTCTCTCCTCTCCTTTTTTTTTCTTCCTATCTGTCCTAATGAAATTCAATACCAAGATCTTTTTACAATAGAGGGGCTTCTCGAGATCTCCCTCCAAGCTACCCACTCTCATTAATTACATTGAATTTCATTCAATGGTCATCTAGTCTGAATTGGATCTAGATCTCATCAACCTGCCAGCCATTAAAGGTGACATCATCTCTTGCACGGACAAAGGCATCGATTTGGCTCTTTCGGCCTTACAAACATTTGATTACATTTAATTAAAATTTTAAAATGAGCAAAAAATGAGAGGGCTTGCACATCTCCCCTCCTTGAATTCACTTGGATGTGTTGTCTAGCTGGTGCATTACTGAGGTGGAGTGATGCTCCTGCATCATACTCTACGGTTGTAAAAAATTCATGAGCTTCCCAGATTTGTTGAAATCTTCCTGGATCCCAAACTCTCCTTTGGAGATGTCCTCATGCTCCATTGATTTGTTGTTGTTGTTGCTGCTTCTTCCCTGCTACTATGGCAGGCTCTCCTTCGCTCAACTTCTCCTTGCTAGAAAATTCTGTTGTTGACCTCAACATCAATCTTCTTATCTCCTCAATCACCTCATCCAGCTTCTCTGCTGGTTCACTCTCCTTATGTAGTCTTCTCGATTGCAACTCTTCTTCCTTATAAATGGGTAGATCAACATGATCCCCCTTATTGTTTTCATATCCTGTGGCCTTAGATTTCCACCCTGCTGCAAATTCCAGTTCTGCAGTCTCATCATTGAGTTGATGCTCAACTATCTCCTCTGAAAAATTTGCTTCTGTCATCCCTCCTTGTGTTGGCATATCTCCATCTTCCTCCAGATGCTCCTCAAACTAGAATTTTTCTCCCTCTTCTGTTGCATGCTTCAGTGCTGCGGTCATCATTTGTTTGGCTCCCTGGATGAAATTTCTGAGCACTTCTTTTGAATGCTCTTCTCCTACAGTCTGCATGATTGTCTGCTGGCAACCATATTCTAGTTCTGGATTGTTCAACCAATCCTCCAGCATCTCCAACTCCTTATCCCATGGAGTGAGCATCTTAAGTGCATGCTCTTCTTCTTCTACTGGGGAAGACATCAGTATATGCTCCTTCTCCTCCTCTTCTATGAAAATATCTGCTAGTTGTCCTTTCGTTGTTGCATATTCAATATGTGCACTGACCTCTGCTGGGCTAGTTGGAATGAATACCCTGATTCTTCCGATGATCAGAACACTTTTCTAATCCTCCTCCTCTATGATGGAAGTATTTAACTTCTCATCGTCTTCATTCACATGGCCTACAAATCCACATGAATATTCATATAGATGTGGCCTGTCCCTTGCCTCCCTTTCACCTGTCAACACTCCTTGCTGATATGAACTCTCAACTAAGTTCATCTCCTCTCTCTTCCCCACCTGGAAAATTTGGATTTATGCCCTACCTTCCTGGAATTCTATGATATCCTCCAATGATCCCATCTCATTGCCCACCTGGAAAATTGTATTTTCATCACTTACCTCTTGGAAGCTCATGATATCCTTTGATCTCTTCTCCTCTTCACTGAGGATTCTTCCAACCTCTGGTTCATAGATGTGAACCACTTCCTCTATGTCACTGGGGGTTTCAATTTCCCCCATCCATATCCTAAACTCCTAGCACTGCCTTATGGAAACTAATTGTTGTATAGGCCATATTTCTCTCTACTTCATTGGCCATTCATACCTCCAGTGTACCTTGGACTCCTGCTGCATCTTCAGCGCTAACCTGTACATTTATTCTCTTATCTCATTGAGCTCTTTGTCCATCTCTTCTTTGTTCCCCTGTTGTTGGCCTTCTCCCCAACCACGCTTATGGCCTTCAGTAGCCATATTCTCCCTCTACCTACCCTCCTGGCAAGTATTTTGTTCACTCTGCAACCGAGAGAATCTACATATTCTCCTATAGCTCACCTGGATGTCAAATGTCTGTTGCCTACATGAAAACATATATCCACACACAAAGCATTTCACTATGCCTCCCTCTTCTCTTCTTTTTGACATCTACAGATGAAATCAATATCTGATACCACTTGATGCAGTTCCCCCACCTCAACAGGGTCTGTGCGACCTCCCGGTCAAGGATATTCAACCACTGATCTGGATTAGCTCTTCGGGCCCCCTGCTGGAGCCCCAAAACAACTTATATAGGCCCCTTCTTACTCTGGCGCAGGTTCTGTGAAACCCGCGGGCCCTCTCCTTAGCATTGTTTGAATCTCAACACCAATGGGCGCTAGCTCTCTTGGCTAAGCCCCTTCTTTCCATGTGACCATGGACTGTGACCGTGGGACAACTCCCTTCGCGACTCCATGCTTTAGAGCTTTTTAAAGCTTATTTCTCCCTTTTTCTCGATCCCTGAATCGACGAATACCCTGGGTATATGCTAGCTCCTTCTCTCCATACGACCTTGAGCTATGACCCAGGGCTTAATCTCATGGGTACTTCACGACTTCACGCTTCATGTTATTTTCTAATGGCTCGACATAGTTCTTCTGGTTCACGATTTTGTGAATCTGCTTATCTACTGCCATGTATCTGTCCTCTGATCGAAGGCTAGGATTCCTTCATGACTTCAGACTTCTTAAAAGTCAATGCTTCCCCACGTTCTCTCTCTTCAGCTTACGAACTTGAAACAAGTTTTCCTCTACGCACACTCCTTGCACTTTGACTAGCCTTCAAATGGTTGTCTTTCAACACTTCGTTTGAGTGTTGGCCTGGTGCACTCCTTGCACAGGTCTTCCTTCAGAGTGTTCAACAATTCTGCTTCACCTTGAGCTTCAATTGCTCAGACCTCAAAGGTCTCTGTCCCTTCCACTCTTCGAAGGGATATAAGTGACCTCTTGGCAACTTTCGCTCAAGCACTCTGTGCTGAGATTACAAGGTGCTTGACAAATCTGTGAGTGTCTTCTCCTTGACACTCTTCTTCTTATAGAACTCAAAATAGAGTCCTCTTTTTCACTCGTTGCACTCACTTGACGCCCTCCTAGCAGAATTCGGAAAAATCTTCAACAATTTTGTTTGTTGTTCTGTGCCTTCTCTACACAGTCTTTCCTCCAGAGTGTTCAGTAACTCTGAGGCTCCTCTTGATTCTGCAAACTATCTTGGTGCGCCCTCCTGGCATGGTCTTTCCTAAACTCAATTCAAGATTCAGATGCACACTCCTTGCGTTGGCTATAGAGTTTCAACGCTCTATTGTGCACTCCTTGCACAACCTAAAGAACCCAGAAACAATTCCAACAAACTCACTGATAGAGAATTCCTATCTATTATGTAGATGAAATCTATTTCATACATCTACATCATAAATTCACAAACACACAAAAGACAACATTCAAATGCATAAATACACGGGAAACTCATGGGCAGGAAAAAATTCTTTGTGTTAATAACAAAATGTCTATACAATGTTTACAAAAGCTCAGACTACAACAAAGTCTCCACTCTCTCCTCTCCTTTTTTTTTTTTTCTTCCTATCCATCCTAATGAAATTTAATACCAATATCTTTTTACAAAAGAGGGGCTTCTCCAACTCTCCCTCCCAACTACCTACTCTCATTAATTACATTGAATTTCATTCAATGACCATCTAGTATGAATCATATCTAGATCTCATCAACCTCTCATCCATTAAAGGATACATCATCTACTCCCTGCACAAAGGCATTGATTTGTGTCTTCCAGCCTTACAAACATTTACTTTCATTTAATTACAATTTTAAAATTTGAAAATGAGGGAAAAATGAGAGGGCTAGCGCCTCTCCCCTCCTTGAATGCCCTTGTATGTGTTGTTTAGCTGGTGTGTTGCTAAGGTGGAGTGATGCTCCTGAATTATTCTCCATTGTTGTGAAAAATTCATGAGCTTCTTCTCATGAGCTTCCCATCTCTGTTGAAATCCTCCTAGATCCCAAACCGTGCCCGAGCCTTCTCCAAGAGGAGATTACTCGAATTCGGAGGAAGCTACTGTTTCTGAACTTGGAGCAGAATCTCTTGGGTCATCCAACACTCCGATCACTAACTTGTCGACACCAATTTTGGTACAAGTTCTCCCTCTGAGGGTAACATCTTATGAGCGTCAGATAGTCTTACAAGCAACAATGGAAGAAAATGTTTCTACTTCGCCTGGGAGTCCTCATACTCCCTTAACGGCTGCCACCATAGGGTATGTTCCACCTCCTAACCCACCTTCACCGGTCTAGAACATAGTGGTCTCGAACCCCTCTACCTCAGGAAGTGGCTCAATACCTTCTTTGGCGGAAACCACTGCTTCGTTCACACAGAGTGTGACGAGCCCTCCATTTTCATATGGGATGCCTGGCTTTGATATGAACTCCGTCCTTACCTACTCCACCCTATAGACCATGGGTCTGGGGGAAGGGAGCTCAAATGATCCCTTTCAAGGTCCATGGGTGACACCTCATCCTCTTATAACATTATCACTTATGGTGGGGGTCATATACCTCCTTCATCCCCCTCGCTCGACGATGCTTTCCAGCCACCCATCGAGCCGAACATGAACTACAATTTGTTTGGAGAAGGCAGTTTAGGAACGTCTTCTTACACCACACCGGTGGGATCCATGATGTTCTCTTTGTTCGGTGTGTTTGGTAATAACGCTTTTTCATCAGCTATCATCTCGACCGGGGGAAACCCTGGTTTTGGACAACAAAATCCTATGCAGGGTACTATTCCTACACAGGGGGAAAGTACAGGAGTTTTCTCCTCACAAGGAATTTGGAATCCTTGGAAGGGATTAGTTCCCTCGTCAGGGATGTCAACTGGGGGCAACCCCTTCCATGGTCAATGGAACCCCAGGCATGGATCAATACCTATGCACGTCGGATCGGCAGGGGGAAACCCCTTCCAAAATATTTGGAACACAATGCAAGGAGAAATCCGCGCCCAACCTTCGCCATCCAATTACGAGAATCAGCTGATGATGTCCCAACAAATTCAATATCTATACGCTGGCCAAGGCCATGGTGTTTACCAGAATGTTGATCAACAACCCAAATTTTCCTAGCAACCTGGTGCTAGTCAAACTACAGGCTCCCTTTTTCTTGTACATAGTACCCAACCCAAACTACCATTTCTCGAAATGTTACATTTTCCAGACTTGTCAAGGTTGCTTAATGACCTGATTTGTCATGATCCGCATTGGCCCCCCATGCCGACTAAGTTTCCCTCAGATATTTCGAAATTCGAAGGCAAGCCTAGAGAAGATCCGGGTGATCACATGACAACTTTCCACCTATGGTGCTCGTTAAACTCATTGCGAGACGATTCCACACAGTTGTGCCTGTTTCAACGCACTCTTATCTGGGGTGTCGCGAAATGGTACATCGAGCTCAACCACTCAAGATACTCTTACTTTAGTTATTTGGCGATGGTTTTTCTAAACCATTTCCAACTACCTATGAGATACGATGCCGACACCAAATTGCTAGCCAACTTTGAGCAGACTAAGGT
Organism: Picea sitchensis; assembly: GCA_010110895.2. Lineage (NCBI taxonomy): Eukaryota > Viridiplantae > Streptophyta > Pinopsida > Pinales > Pinaceae > Picea > Picea sitchensis. The sequence continues at coordinate 61,418 of SNQJ01S0047729.1, forward strand.
CGATCATATCTCATATCACATCCAAGAATGGAGACATCAGAAGAGCTTGATCAAGGTACAGGTCCCACTGGCTTTCCTGCTGGAGTGGTTCCTGAAGTCTTTGGTACCTCAATTATCCAAGGAAGTTGCAACTTTGGTAGTGTTTTCAGAGGAGGAGGAAATAATGAGAGCTCAAAAGCTCGAACTGATATACTCTCAGTCTGGCTTACTCTATGAGATTTTTCCAGATGCACCAAAGTCCATCCTTGACAAGGCCTAGACAAATTCTGGACCACATGCCGATGGTATAGTTGATTCAACACAAGGAAATTCCATTGATCGGCTGTCAAATCAATTGCAACAATTGTTGATATAGTAGACAACGGCCAGCCAGACTTCAGGTATGGCTGTTCCCCCTAATCAAACATCAGAGATACATAGTGTGCACTCGACGAACCCGAAGGCCAACCAGCACCTGACGGAAAGAAAAAACAATGAAACAAGAAGGGTAAGGGGGATAAGAAACCCAACAACAATGATGGCGGGGGGAACACAGAAAAGAGAAAGTTGAAGTATCCATGTGACCTTTTCACGAAAGACCAACCAACTCACCTATGCCCTTGACTTGCGGAGGCCCATAATTTATTGGCGCAACAACAACCTGCTGTGTTAATGAACCCATTTCCTCATGGGAAAAATATGACTCAAGCTTCTTTGAGCGTGGATGGGGGCAGTCAGGGACCCCCCGCGTATTCTAGTAATCCCTCAACCACAAAATTTTACATAATGAAAGTCGATTCTTACATAGCGACTAGGGCGCACGATTACAGAATGTCGGAATCTACTGAAAAGGGTAAAGAAGTCGTAAAACCATCCGTTCCTCTCCAAATTGAGAAGACGATGGGTGAAACAATGACACACATCCTGAAAGAGGAATTCAAGAAATATTCTCACAATCCAAACATGAGGGCTGCCCATAACTACTCTGTGGTGGAGGATTTGTCACAACCCCTTGTGTGATGTCCGATTTGGAGGTCCTCCAGAGCTTCCCTTCGCAAAGAAAGGCTTTGTTATCCACCTTGGGTTCTACAGAGACTTGTAACCCAGGAATGATAATTCTTCATACGATCGACTTAAAACCTCGTCTCCATTACCACGTTATGTTTCAAATAGTAGTGGCTTACCCCACAAAATATTTTACCCAAAATATTTTTTGTACGGTGGTTGATGAGGGCGCCTAGACATGTGTGATGTTGTTGGCATGTTGGAAGCTCGTTGGCCAACCCGTTTTGTCTCCTTCACCTACTCTGCTTATTGCTTTCAATGGTCGTTCTTTCAGACAACATGGAATCATCCCTTCTTTCCCCATGTAGTTAGGAGGGAAGACTATGTGCGTCGAAGTTGAAGTGGTCGATGCACCTCTCGACTACAATTGTCTATTAGGAAGGAGTTGGACCTATGCTATGCATGTAGTGGTTTCCACAGTTTTCTAGTTATTGTTGTTTCCACACGAGCGTTGGATCGTGTCCATTGATTAGTTGTCCTTCTCCTGTCCCGACCCTTCATCGGGGGCATCCACGGTCCCGATGATTGATAACCCTCATCCCGATATCATCAATGTAGGGGTTGGTTTGTGCCCACCGTTGATGGGTACTTTTTATTACCAATCTCCTTCTGGCGATGTCAAGCTTTTATCGGATACCCCCGACCAGCCTAGGGATGATATTTTTCAAGTGTCGTCGTTCTGAATGACTTACTTTCACAATCCGTGGACTCTTCCTTCCCCATCGGCCATGATTGAAGGGTCAAGGCATTATGGCATGGCAATTCCCTTGTCCATGGTAGAAGTTATGTACAGTATTGTCGAGCAAGATTCCACCAACCCCGATCTGACTCCCGCATAGGATTTAGATCCATTTTTCGAGCCTATATGGGCTCAAGGTTCCCTCACCACTATAGATTCTTTATAGTTGGAATTTCCCTCCAATGAGACGATTATAGAGGCATTGACTGGTTTGGACATACCTTGGGATGATCTCCATCACAGATCTTATTTTCTCCCAGATTTAAGAAGAATAGAGGCAGGTGAATTCGTGTTGACTATGACTAGAGATAGGTCTTGTCCTATTAACCCTCTGGCTACGCACATAGTTTACATCGAGGGTAATATGGTGAGTATCACTAGAATGATCCCTATAGATATCTCCAAAACCCCTGGCATCGTGGAGAATGTTTTCATGGGAGCGAACTACTCCCCTGAAGAGATTCAAATTTATACAGACTTATTTAAGGAATTTCACGACGTTTTTTCCTGGTCTTACGAGGAAATGCCAGGCATCGATCCAAGAATCGTCGAACATGAGATAAAGACTTATCCTGACGCCAAGCCGATTCGACAGAAGCTTCATCTGTTGAATCCTCGGAAAGTGACAACTATTAAGGCTAAAGTGGAGAAACTACTTAAAGTTGGTTTCATCTACCCCATACTATTGACGCAATGGGTGTCAAATCCCGTTCCAGTTAACAAAGAACAGGGTACGATTCGAGTGTTCATGGACTTCCATGACTTGAATAAGGCCTTTCCAAAGGATAATTTCCCCACCCCATTCATTGATTATGTTTTCGATGAATGCGCAGGCTGTGAGGTTTTTTCATTCATGGATGGTGTTTCGGGATATAACCAGATTCATATCAAACCCGAAGACCATCATAAAACAAATTTTATCTGTTCATGGGGCACATTTTCTTATCGTAAGATGCCTTTTGGCCTGAAGAATGTTGGAGCCACTTTTTTGCAGGCCATGTATTTTTATTTCCACGATATTTGACATACAGTCGAGGCTTATCTCGATGATCTAGCATCATTCTCTCGCAAGATATTTGATCATCCCACACACCTCCGACTAATCTTTGAACAATGTCGCTACTATCGGATTCACTTGAATCCTAACAAGTGCATTTTTTTCATGACGTCCAGTCATTTTTTAGGTTTCATAGTTTTGACAACATGAATCATGGTTGTTCCTGTTAAGGTTGAGGTGACAGTTTAGTTGCCTCCCCCAGGAACAGTCCCCTAGCTTCAGAGCTTATAGGGGAAAGCAAACTTTTTTCGGCGTTTTATCACAAACTATGTCGAGATCACTAAAGGGTTCATGCGTTTATTGAAAAAGGGAGTCCCTTTCTATTGGGATGAAGTCACTCAACGCTCTTTTGAAGCATTGAAATGTGCCCTCATGTCTGCCCCTCTGCTCTGGCCTCCCAATTATAATAAATATTTCTCATTGTACTTGGTCCCCGCAGAGTCAACCATCAATATGGTCTTGGTTCAAGAGGACGATCTTCTCGAGGAGAATGTGATTTATTACCTGAGACGAGGCCGGGTTGGGCCGGAACTCAACTTTTCCCATGTTGAGAAACTCATATTGGTAGCAGTGCATGCTATCCAATGATTCCGTCATTATATCCTCCTTCGCAAGACCACCGTCATTGCCGTTGTGAATCCATTTCAATATGTGTTGACACGACGCGTCATTGGTGGAAATATCAGTAGATGGATTGTAATCCTCCAAAAATTTGACTTGGATTTTGTTTCTGTGAAATCTAAAAATTCGTTGGTCTTTGCGGAACTCATGTCGAAGCTTCCGGTCTAATCAAGTGATGTTACACTCGAAGAATCACCTATTAAAGAATATCTCTTTCTGATCGCATCTTCGAACCCCTGGTATGGAGNGAAGTGCCCTACTTCTGCTTCTCATGACGAGCGTCAACAAATTCCCCATCAGGGACGAAACTATTTCATACTTGATGACACTTTGTATCATTGAGGTGTAGATTTAATTCTTCATCGGTGCCTTATACACGAAGAAGTGGAACTCATTCTTAATGAATGCCACACTAGAGCATGTGGTGGTCATTTTTTTGGGTTGGAAACAGCCCAAAAGATTCTACGAGCCAGTTACTTTTTGCCTACATTAATCAAGGATTGCGTCGAGTCGGTAAAGAAGTTCCACCCGTGTCAGATATTCTCTTAGAAGATGAGGGAACATCCTACTCCCATTTTTCCCGTCATTGTTGTTGGTCCTGTCACCAAGTGGGGGATTGATTTTACTACATGTCGGCATAGGGGAAGACCCAGGGTTCAACTCTAACAATGCACCAACAAGCCCTAACTATTGGCCCTTTCGGCAACATCTGTGAAGCAGATACAGTCTCACACGAAGTAGAAATAGGGGTTTGTAGGACATAGGTGTCTACAACCAAAGGAAATGCAAAGTGGATCCAAGACAACAACACACATTAATCAAGATATTCTTTACCCTTTCTAAGATTACTTCGCAAGTTATATCTCCGATATGACACAATAATGAAACAACAATATATCAGATGGAAAATAACACAACATCAATCACAAAGAACAACAAGATATACGTGGTTCACCCTCTCCCTAGGGCTACATCCACAAAACTATGTTTCTTGATATATTAGATGAAAACATACAGTTTTATCTGTGCACTTAGCTTGCATCTCTCTCTCTCTCTCTCTCTCTTCTTCTCTCCCCTCTCTGTGCACCCAGCTGCAAGGTTGATCTTCTCACCCAGCTGAATATCTTACAATACAAATTCAATATTTCTCTTAACAACAACAATCATAGTATCAACGAACCAACCTAGAACGATCCCTCCCAGGTATTCCAAACCTTTATTTATAAATTACATAGAAAAATCCTAGGTGTCAAAACCCTAGGTGCCTAAACCCTAGGTCAACTTGACCCATGCTTTATGGGTGTTGCTAGCCTATCTTTTCTTCTTTTCCACGAGGTTCTCCAAAGAACTCGTTGATGTCTTTTTCTGCTTGCTGAGTTGTCCACGATCCCTCTTCTTTGTTGATCTGTATTCCTTAATCTTTTCTTTCAACGACTCACTTTCCCTTACGCCCCTCCTTCTTTTCTGCTTCTTTGACCACTTTGACCCATTCTTAGTTTATGTGCCTTCTACGCTCTTCATACTTCATCTTTCCTCTTCCTTCATCTTTTTTTTCTTCCTTAATCCATAAACAAGGGCCAACAGGCCCCCAACACTCACCTATGACTCGTTCTGAGTCACTAGAAGATTGAACCTTTTTCTTCACTTCAACTGCAGACTGTGCGGAGCAGCCGGTGATTTCTGCTTTGTCCCTTCCCATGTTTGTGTAGACTGTCTTTTTTGTGTCTAGTACCTAGGTTCAACTGTACCTGGTACCTAGACCCTTATTCCTATTCTTTTATTGAGAGATGTGAGGCAGCTGGTTGTCATAATACAATTTCAATCGGCTCACATTTACTAAACCTTCCTTCCATTCTCCATTCAGAGTCTTTTACTGTGCAACTCCTCCTTCTATAACATAGGCAACCTCATATGGCACAAGCCAATGTGTCTTGATCTTACCTGGATGCTTCATGAACTTGTTGTCATATACCAATACCAGATCTCCTTGCCTAAATGATTTCTTCTTGATATGTCTGTCATGGTAAGCCTTTTCTCATTCCTTCTGTACTTGCTGATGAAATCCTGCAATAAACCTGTCTTCCTCTAGTTCCACCAACTGCGCTAGCCTGTCTTGCACAACGCATGTGTCATCCATACATGTGAATGCTGCAATTATTAAACTAGGAACCAAGTATTCCATAGGTACCACTGCTTCCAAGCCATATACCACCTTAAATGGGGTCTGCATTGTTAACTTCTTGCAAGTAGTTTTATAAGCCCACAATATTGCTGGAATTCTTAAATCCCAATCATCTCTGTTGACACTACAAATCTTAGTTAGTGTTGTCTCCAATATCTTATTGAAAGCTTTGACTGTAGCATTCACCTGTGGGTGGTATGGAGTACTCTTTTGATGATGAACTTCAAATTCCCGAGTCAAGCATTCAATAGTCTTATTAATAAAATGCATGCCTTGATCGCTCATAAGGATATTTGGGCATCCAAATCGGGTTATGATATCATCAAATATGAACCGCGCAGCTGTAGTTGCACTACAGTCCTTAACTACTCTTTCCTCTACCCATATGGTCAAATACTTTTTCACAGTGATGATGTATCGCGATCTTGTGCACTTTCCTGGTGGGTTGATAGGTCCCACAAAATCAATGGCCCATTTCTCAAATTCTTGTAAATTTAGTTGAGGTGCTAAAGGCACCTCATCTCTTCTGGAAGGTTTCCCAACTCTTTGGCATACATCGCAGGCTCTATAGTATTCCTTAGCAACTTTGTGTAGAGTGGACCACCAGAGGCATGCTCTGAGAATTTTTTGCGTTGTTTCTTTCCCTGCATAGTGTCCACCTGTGATGCCTTCATGTGCTTATGCAAGAATCAATGGTCTTTCTACCTCCCTAACACATCTCCTCAAGATCTCATCAGATCCCATCTTATATAGTTGTCCAGCTATAAGTGAAAAATCCGCAGCACGAATTACCAGTTGTTTCTTATGAATAATTGTATACTCTGGGGGTGCCATTCCTGTAGATAGGAACTGGAATATCTCAGCAAAGTGATCATCAAATTTTCTGATGGCCAACAAATGTGCATCTGGTAGTGTATCCTCCAAACTGATAGGTTCCTCTCCATGTTCTAACCTAGACAAGTGGTCAGGTCCCTTTTTCATTCTCCCTGGCTTGACCTCAATCTCAAAATCATATTCCTGGAATAACAATAGCCATCTGCATATTCTTCCCCCCAACACTGGGTTGTTGAGTAAGTATTTCAACGCAGAGTGATTAGTGAACATATTAAAATGTCCTCCCAACAAGTAGTGTCTAAACTTCTGGAGCATGTAGACCATAGCTAAGCCTTCTCGTTCAGTGGTGGTATAGTTTATATCAGCTGTAGAAATCTTCCTACTAGCAAAGTCTATAGGGTGGTCAATGTCTCCTACACCCGGCTGTGCTAAGACTGCTCCTAATGCAATGGACAAAGCATCGACATGAACATTGAACTCCTTACTCCAATCTGGAAAAACCAAGATAGGTGCAGTAACCATTTTCTGCTTCAGTATGTATAAACTCTGCTGGCATTCTTCTATCCATTGAAACTTGCTATCTTTCTTTAAGAGATTCTCCATGGGTGTTGTTATCTGTTCATATCCCTTAATAAACTTCCTATAGTATCCAGTGTGCTCCAATGTAGTGCGCAACTATCTAATTGAGGTGAGAGGAGGTAGATCAACAATTATGGCAATCTTGGAAGGATCCACCAACAATCCCTGCTTACACACAATATGCCCTAGCAACACTCCAAAGGGTGAAAAGAAAATACGTTTTTTTAGATTAAGGGAAATCTGACATTTTCTGCACTTATTTAACATCAATATCAAACATTCAATATGGTCTTTCATTAGGCTAAAAATAGTCCAATCATCAAAGTAGGCTTCCAAGAATTTGTGTAAGAAGTCCTTAAATGCTTCGACCACTACCCTGGAAAAGATGGTTGGTGCATTCTTCAAGCCAAAGGGCATCATTGTGTACTGGAAAGAACCCCATTCTGTTGAAAATGTGGTCTGATGTCGATCTTCCTTAGCAATCCTGATATGGTGATAACCTGAAAATCCATCTGTGAATGAGTAGACCTCTTGTCCTCCTACATTATCTAGAACTTCATCAGTAAAGGGTGTAGGGAATGGATCATGTAGACATGCATCGTTCAACTTTCTTAGATCTACACAAATTCTGACTTCTCTTGTCTTCTTATCTTGGATCACCATAGGGATAATCCACTCAGATTATTCAATAGGTTCTATGATTCCTTCTTCCAACATTCTATCCAATTCAATGCTAACTTTATGCTTATATTTAGGATTCAGTTTGTAAGGTTTCTTCTTGATAGGTCTTTCATATGGTCTTAAGGGGATATTAATTTCTCCCATGGGCCCTCTAATACCCTTCATGTCTGTCAACTTGGTTGGAAACAAGTCCTGATATTCATGCAATAGCTCCGTGATATTGCTAATAGTAGCACCATCCCAATAGTCTCCAACATTTGCTAATTTAGGTGTTTTCTCTGTTCCAATATTAACCTTCTTAATTTTAATGGGTTGTCCAATAAAAGATAATTCAATCCCTGGCCCTTCTATGTCTCTGTGAACTTCAGTTTCTGCAATGTTTACATCTCTAGGGTCATCATCCTCAACATCATTGATATTATAACATTCCTGTAACTGTTGAAGAGGTGCAATCCATTCATCTTCCTCTTGCTCAAATGGGAGGTTAGGTGCCTCCTAAAAGACCTTTTGTCTTACAATTTGTAAATCCTGATCTACTGTAGGGTACTAGCTTTCAAATAAAAACGTAGCTATAAAGTTCTAAGTCATTCCATACCAGTCTCTAGTAATGAGGCGCAGTTCTGCTTGACGATACCAATTGATAGGCATAGTATCCAAGGTGTTAATGAACTTATGCACCCACTTTTCCTTAGCAGTGTTTCTCCAGGCTTCCTCACAACTTCGCATGTGGTCCTTTGGACAACTCTGACCTATGTACCGAACTTTGCATCCTTCTACTTGGTCTGAAAAGAACACTGCCAATAATGTGCGACATTGTACCCACTCTATGATCTTTTTGTGTGTTCCCCACCACATAGCTAGTGTGTCTTTCAAGGCTTCATCCAACACCAACATCCTCTGTTGTATTGGTACAATTTTCTCAAATTCAACTAGAAATGTCTCTAAATGATTTAAACCATCAAATGCTGGAAGATTACTTACTTATGTGCCAATCCAACGAACTACTTTGGTCAATCTGGCACATTGCTGTGTAGAGAATTCATACATTCTATTATGCCAATTTTCCAAAGCTTCCTCTGAATCTCATGAACATGCACTTTCACTCCACCAACTAAGATTTCCATCTGCTATAGGATTAATGTAGTCATGTTGTATTGCTGTCAGTTTCTAGATGTTCTCTAGATTGTATGTGCGGTCTTCTTCCCTAATAGGTTCTTTTTATCTACGACCTTCATTTGGGTCCAGAGGTGCAATGAATTTAAGGTCATTACCCTCAAATGCCATTCTTCTCTTCTTTAGGTCAACAACAGTCGAATTGTTGAAAGCCCAATCAATTCCTAACAACGCAGGATAGGGACAACTATCATCAACAATTTCAATCACTTCGAAGTCTACAAATGTCCTTATCCCATCGATGTCTAGAGGGACATGCTCTAGTCTTCCAAAAGGACTCACCGCCTACTGATTAGCCATCCTGAGCCTGATAGGAGAGTAAATTGGTCTAGGTTTTCCCATCAATGCCCAAGTCTTCTTCGTCATAACATTGAGTTATGATCCTAGGTTGAGGACCACATAGTCCACATAATAGTCTCCAATATGAGCGCTAAGGTGTAATTCCTTGTTTTTTCTTCTTTTCCTTGATACTTGGTTCATAGCTCTACTCAACATAGGGTCTATTCTCCCAATTTCATACTATCTTACTAGTTGTTGTAATTCTTGTATAGCCTTTTCATCTTTAATCAAATTGATACATGTGTATAAAAAGTCCATGAGCTTGCTTAGCTCTTTTCCTTGTCTATCTAGGGAAGACTCATAAAATGCTGGTGGCATTTCACATTCCCTTACTTCTAGTTGTGCCTTATATTAATAAGCTTGTTCTCCTACAAATTCTTTCCTTGCTTCCTCAAAAGCATGCCTATCCCTCCTTGGATTAAACAACTGTGCCTTCTCTGCATCTCTTATGATCCCTGATCCTTTTGCAGTTTTTCCTAGGGTCACTCTATCTTCTCCTATAGTATCACCTCCTCTAGTAATAACAATGACTCTAGGGTCATCACCGCGAGGTTCCGCTGATATTAGTTGTACTTGTTGGTTTCCTCCTCGTTTCTTCTGGAGTTTGGCCAACAATACTGGACAATCTTTAATGACATGGTCGAACAAATTACAGTAGTTGTAAGTGGTACAAGGGTTCTAACAATCCCTTGCCAAATGTCCTGGATCTACTTAGTTATAACAAATAAGATTACCTCTACCTCGACCCATACCTCCTCCTCATCCTCTTCCTTTGAATCCTTTACAAGGATTGAAGTTTCCTCTTCCTGGGGAGTTGAACTGCGCATTATTTCATTCTTGTTGTGTTTCTCCTTGAATTATATATTTATCCCTTGATATTTCATGCATGAGATCATAATCCCTACAATCCTTATCATCATGTCCCACAGACTTATAGAATGTGCAATAGAGATTGGTAGGTGTTTGGACATATTTTTGCATATAGTAACATTCACCATGGTGATGTCTACTTCTACATACCTCGCACTAGGGTACAATAGCCTGGTTCAAAGGAATAGGTGTTCCAGAGGCCAAGTATTCATGAAATAGGGGACAATGCTCCTTTTCATGGCCCTTTGATTTACATCTGGTACACGAGATATTTTCTCTTTTTCCTTTGTCTTTCTTCATATCTTCGACCTGTAAGGATAAACTAGTTCGCTGATTTAAGATTTGACTCATAACTGGGATAGATTCTCCTAGAGGGGTTTCTTCTAATTTCATGGAAATCTCCAATGCTTCAGCCTACGAAGTGACCTTCTATTGCATTAGTGGAACTCTGATGTGTGGCAGGAGGGCAGCGCTGAACCATTATTTATTCTGTTCATATGGAATCTGAAAAGTCAAACGACCTGTCAGATTCTTAAATCTCTGATCAAACTCCCAAACAAGTTCAGTTACCTTCTGCTTGATTTATTTAAGCTCAGTAATGCACTGTGACTCTGACTTAGGTTTCTTGAATTCTACACTCGATGCAGTCTTGATAGCATTCAACGGTTTAGGTTGTGCAGTCATTGTAGAAAAATTCATGTACCAGCTCAGTGCGTGATCCCTCAAGGTAGTACTAAATTGATTTCTCTTAACAACTTCCTCAGTGACTTGATTAATGATTCAAACAACTTCACATAAGGACCAGTGCTGGTCAAGATCTTCAGATCCATCTCCTCTAAAGATAGGTAGCCTCATTTCATCTGCCATAGATCTTCCTAGGTTTCTTGACTGAGTATGTAATGAACTGATGGTAATAGTGCTTTGAGTGCTCTGATAACTCTAACTACTAGATATCATTTTTGAGATTAACTACGTAGCAAGCTAAGTGGGCTTGATTGTGGGCACAATACTTGCTAAGGTTTTGCAAATGGGGTAGCAAGCTAAGTGGGCACAATACTTGCTAAGGTTTTGCAAATGGGGTAGCAAGCTAAGTGGGCTTGATTGTGGGGAAAATTCCATAGTTAAGCACGCTTGAGCTAGAGGCGTCTTGGGATGGGTGATCACCTAGGAAGTCCTAGTTACCGGGTGCAAACCCCGGAAGTGATGATTGATGCTATGCGATTCATTTCGTTGGTTTCAATCCCACTTCTTCACCCAATGCAATGAGTGCTAAGTGGATTATTCAAATCATGAGAATTATTGGTCAGTTGCGATTAATACTCATGGATATGGGTCATAGATTAATGACTTACTCTATGCAGTTAATCCCAAAAATGATATCTAATATGTTGCACCGTGAATGCCCCTCTATGCTTAAAATATAAGAGTTAAGGGAGCTCTAACTGGATAGTTCATAAGGCACAATACTTGCTAAGGTTTTGCAAATGGGGTAGAAAGCTAAGTGGGCTTGATTGTGGGGAAAACTCCACAGTTAAGCGCGCTTGAGCCAGAGGTGTCTTGGGATGGGTGACCACCTAGGAAGTCCTGGTTACCAGGTGTAAGCCCCGGAAGTGATGATTGATGCTATGCGATTCATTTCGTTGGTTTCAATCCCATTTCTTCACCCTTGTGAGCATCACCCGATGCAATGAGTGCTAAGTGGATTATTCAAATCATGAGAATTATTGGTCAATTGCGACTAATACTCATGGATATGGGTCATATATTAATGAATTACTCTACATAGTTAATCCTGAAAATGATATCTAATATGTTTCACTGTGAAATCCCCTCTATGCTTAAAACTCTAACTACTCTGGTTACTTAATGCTGCTAAAACAACATGAGGAGTAGTAGTACTTACTTCGACGGTAGGCACAATCCCTGAAGTTCCTGATTCTTCTCGGCGAGGTTCTTCAGTCTTCCCCTCCTTTGCCCTAGTGGACTTTGAATATTCCTCATTCAATATCTCTTCTTCTTCCCCACTATAGAACCCTTCATCCTGTGCCAGTGGCTGGTGACTCTACTCAAACAGGTTCACCATAGGAACCTCTTTGAATTCTCTCCCACTACATGTGTGTCCAACCTCTGTGTCTCTGTCTCTGTCTGAATTCTTAAACAATAGCTTCACTATATATTCAGGATATTCTTCTCATGCAATAGCATATTAATCCCCAGCTTCAAGAAGTGTAGGAAATTTCCTCTAGGTCCCTTAAAGAAATACCTCTCCGCTTGACTATACGATTCTACTCTATCAATGGAAAAATCAACAATGTACCCTCCAATAGTGTTATCAAACCAGAGATCCACTGCTCTATACACAACATTGTCAACTCTCTTGACCTTCTTGATCAACGTCGTTGTCCAGACCACAGGTGGTCTAGATCTCATCTCAAACTGGGTATCTGCTAATCTAGATAACCACTCGTATAGCTCCTTATGAACTCCTCCAAAGAAAATCTTGTGTATGTCACTGAAGATGTACCTTCCCAACCAACATTCTATACTAATGCTAGGGTTCTTGTTCTGAGCTTTGATGAAGTCCATCTCTTGTTCTTCTATCCACTTCTAAATCTATGTCTTTGATGGAAACCACCTTGACATTCCCTCAAAAGGATCCTGGTCCCGACAACGGAACCATTTGTTGGCACAAGGGCAGACCCAGGGTTCAAATATAACAACGCACCAACAAGCCCTAACTACTGGCCCTTTAGGCAACACCTATGAAGCAGATGCAGTCTCACCTAAAGTAGCAATAGGGGGTTGCAGGTCATAGGTGTCTACAACCAGAGGAAATGCAAAGTGGATACAAGACAACAACACACATCAATCAAGATATTATTTACCCTTCCTAATATTACTTCACAAGTTATATCTTTGATCTAACACAATAATGTAGTAACAGTATATCAGATGGAAAGTAACACAACATCAATCACAAAGAACAACAAGATATACGTGGTTCACCCTCTCCCTAGGGATACGTCCACAAAACTGTGTTTCTTGATATATTATATGAAAACATACAATTCTATATGTGCACTTATCTTGCAGATCTCTGTCTCTCTCTCTCTCTCTTCTTCTCTCCCCTCCCTGCACACCAAGCTGCAAGGTTGATCTTCGCACCCAACTCAAGATCTTACAATATAGATTCAATATTTATCTTAAAAATAACAATCAACAATGAATAAAAATAATCATAGTATCAACGAACCATCCTATAACGATCCCTCCCAGATCTTCCAGACCTTTATTTATACATTACATAGAAAAATCCTAGGTGTGAAAACCCTAGATCCAAAACCCTAGGTGTCTAAACCCTAGGTCAACTTGACCCGTGCTTTAAGGGCTTTGCCAGCATGTCTTTCCTTCTTTTCTGCGAGGTGCTCCAAATCACTCGTTGATGTATTTTTCTGCTAGTTGAGTTGTCCATGATCCCTCTTCTTTGTTGATCTATCTTCCTTGATATTCTCTTTCAATGGCTTGCTTTCCCTTACTTCGCTCCTTCTTTTCTTCTTCTTTGACCACTTTGACCCATTCTCAGTTTATGTGCCTTCTGCGCTCTTCGTACTTCATCTTTCCTCTTCCTTCATCTTTCCCTTCTTCCTTAATCCATAACCAAGGTCCAACACTACATGCCACCTAGCTTCAGCCAGGGGGCATCGTTATATCATCGTAGTGGTAGAATACTTCACAAAGTGGGTCGAGGCTATGCCAACATTTAACAATGATGGCGAAAGAACAACTATATTCATTTTTAACCAGATAGTAGCAAGGTTCGACATCCCAAAGGATATTTTCACTGACCATGGCAGTCACTTCTAGAAACAAAATGATGTCCGAGTTAACATCAAATCTTGGGTTGAGGCAAGAGCATTCATCACCCTACTACCCACAAGTGAATGGTCAAGTGGAGGTTGTGAACAAGTCCCTCAAGACTATTCTACAGAGAACGATCAATTATGCCAAGTCAAATTGGCATATTATGTTTTACTTGGCGTTATGGTCCTACCGAACGTCTGTAAAGACTGCCACCGGTTTCTCACCTTTTCAACTCATTTACGGGCTAGAAGCAGTCTTGCCTATAGAGTGCCAGATCCCATCTTTAAAGTTGGCAGTAGAGTTATTTCTAGACACTTCACTGCTTGAGGAACACCTATTATATCTCAAGCAACTCGATGAGAAACACCGTGATGCATGTAAATGTGTTGAACATGCACATAATATATCTAGATAAACAATGATACACACATTTTCAGAGAGAATAGGAGAAAGAAGAAGAAGGAGAGAAATAATGAAAGAATTCTCATTAACCATTATGAATAATGAATAATTTACACATGATATACTCTGTATAACTCTATGAGTTCGACTTGAGGTGAACCAATGTGCCATAGTGGTGGTATAGAGTGATATGGACACACACCAACAGTTGCAAGAGTGAACTGCCACCTATTCTAGTCTCAGGCAATTACGGGAGTGAAATGCCACCTAGTTGAGTTAACTAGTCAACTAGTCTTCAGTTAACTGACTGAACATAGAGTAGTGAGGATTTAACTCAGGGAATCAAGGCTAATGCGCCACTATGGTGATGATACCAAGGCAAGGTCGAATTAGCATGGTGATGATCCCAATGCAACATCTAAACTCAACTCAACTAGTCAAACTGAAGTGTCTACTGAAAGAGAATATTCTCCAGGTGGAATATT